>APFE031122828.1:517621-531792 GCA_000404065.3 Pinus taeda
TTAAATAAAACCTCTTTTTTTAGCCTTCATAAATAGAAAAAAGGTTATGGACTAAATATAAAAAGAGGTTTTAATTATTTACCATAGGTCTAGTTTATTTATATTTTTTTTATTTACCATACTTTTTGAGTAAGTATAAAAAATGTTTTATTTATTTACCATACCTCCACTTTATTTATATTTTTATTTGCTTACACTCTTGCATGTATATAAGGTTACTTATGGAGTAAATATAAAAAAATGTTTTATTTATTTACCATACCTCCACTTTATTTATATTTTTATTTATTTACCATACCTCTTTTATAAATATGGTATTTGGCCCATAGGATTCACTTAAATAAAACCTATTCTTGAAATTGGGCGAATGGATTTACTTAAATAAAACTTATTCTTGAAAATGGGCGAATGGAAGGTTGTAACTCCTAATTTCAAGGGCTAAATTTACCTTTTTTACCCTCTCCCTTAATATAAGGTGGGCTATTTGAGGTGATTTGTAAAAATGTACTATGATACAAAATATTCGCCCACTAAAAATTTAAAACCCCTTAATTTCGCCAAAGGGCAAACATTCGCCCCTAAAATTTTCTATGATTTGTAATAAGTCTCCTTCATGCCTCACTAAACTTTTCTGAGTTTAGCCTTTTGGCATCTATTGGTTCTTTCCTCGAACCTTTCACTGACTAGCAATTCTACCCAGCACTCCTCTTGCTGGAATTGTTATCTTTAAGACAACTCTACCCACAATCACAATTGTGGAACTGCCTCAACAACTTCTACCCAACTGGAGTTGGAAGTTGTTCTCATCTTTGCTTGAACACTCCTTGCTCTAGGATGTTGCATCTTCAATTGCTCACTTCCTTCTTTCATTCAACAATTTCGTTTACTGTTGGGTATTGTCACCTTTACTAATTTGAGAGTTCTTCTTGCTTCATATTCTTTAACATAGCTCATGTGCTATGATGCTAATACAATTCATTCTTCCTTCCAGCAATTTCACTGCTTCCATTGACTTGTACAATGTTATCTCAAGATACATCAAAGCACCTTTCAAACCTGCCAATTTTCCTTCAAAGATGTCTTAAAACTAATTCCCATTCCATCAATTAAATATTTGCCAGATGATTCATTTGTTCACTAATTCATTTAAACTTCTCCATTCAAAAGCCTCCATACAGTCAGCAACTATTCTTCATCTTACGATTAAGATTCAATTTGAAATTCACCTATATTTACAAATTCATAACACACTACAAATTCCTTCTAATAATCTGTTGTAAGCAAATCATGTCTTGCTTCTACAAATTCCAAAATTCATTCCCTGTAGTGGTTCTTCTTTCAGTCCTATTAAACCCAATCTCTATTCTTTCAACCATCACTATCATTGTCTTCAACAATACTTTAAGCAATCCTTAATCATTAAAATTCTTCAAATCATTTAAATGATTTCAGTCATAGCAATCCACTCTTCTATTTAAATTTAAATTCAAAACCTTCTACTTCAATTTACCTTTTAAATCAAACCAATCATTCAATCAACTTACATGGAAATTTCATTTTCTTGAAAGAAAAACATCTTCTCCTCTGAAATTTCACTCCCTTGTTGTTCTTCAAACATTCGAAACAAATCTCTGTAAAATAGTAAAATAAATCTTCTTACCAGATCTGCGATATATTGTAGTAATTCCCAAATTTCAGCAGTTCTGACAGAATATCAAACTGCCTCTAACTAAGAATTCTGACAGGTATCCCCAATGTTATTATGATCATTCCAAGACTTTTTCTTATGGTCTCTCTGCTGAAATTGCTTCATTCGCTTCTTTGTCACGCCTACTTGCTGAGAATAAAATTCAGCCCTTCAACCAAACTCCACAGAGCATTGGTCTAGCTCTGATACCAAAAATGATGCTAGATAATTGACATCCTTTACAATCTCTAATGTGGACCTATGAGTTATGACCCACATATATAACAGAAGCCTTTGCATTGGTGGATTTTAACGAAAACTTGACCAATCACCGAAAAATGGAATAACACAGAACCCGCCAATGAATGTTGGACCCACTCCGAACGCATACATCCGGAACCCAAATGAAATAAATCCCAGTTCAATTCTTATCAGGTCTGCCTTTCCCACAAATATTATTGGATTAATTCTCCGCCATTGATCTCACCCTTCAATCCAACAATTGATGATACACTCGAGCATCATACATCACAAGTCACATTTTCTTAAGGCCAAGGTTCATCCACTCATGAAATATTGTGATGTGAAACTAATCGATGATCCTCCAACATTGATCAAAGCACACTTGATCCAATGGTTAGCAGCAATATCAGATGAGGTACTTGCACAAGGATTACCCGCCCTTACGGAGCGGATCAGGAATATAAATCTTTGATATGTAAATGTTCGGGTCCATTTTTGGAATTAAATTCCGATCACTTTATGACTCGATAGCCGTTGGATGTAAGAGGCCATCAAATCTACGGTTTACAGAACTTCAACTAGCACACGGTTTAAAAATGGCTTAACTCCCGCAGTTGACTATGACCTAAGAGTTGAATATGAGATCGACAACTAGTAGTGAGTGCGGGGCTTCAGCCATGATCAAGAAATCTGTACACTCTTGCCCCCGCAATTGCTGATCACCGTCGGATCTGCCAACCAACGGATGATCCTGATTTATTCTAGGTTTTCTTCACAAATTTAACAAGTTACACCAAGACTTAGCGCTTCTGCCAAGTTAGTCGGTCTTTAAACTATATACTCTGGTTTCTTAAAACATACCCAAGATCTTAACTATTCACTGTAATTACAAAGGATTCAACCTACGATCTATGAAACCAATCACATAACAAAAGATCACGCAAAACAAGCCTTGTACACAAACTCCTTTTCTTCATAATAGTCTTTACATCATGTACAAACATCTCGTGCTCTAATCTGTTCTCTCTTCTACTTAGCTTTCTCTACACTATATAACCTCTATGTAACACACTCTGCCTACTCTAAAACACTCAATACTGAATTAAACAAAGAAATATACAATCCACATTGTATTCATATTGATAACTATTTACAGAAGAAACATTCACACTAGGCTGTTTCAGTTCTCCCCTCGCTCATCCATCCTATCTTTCCATCTGAATCTAAGTGCTCACTCATTCCAAAAGATTACAATTTATACAAAATGCAGATTCACGAACCCATTTAGTTCAGATCCAGAAATCTCTCATTCTTCCCTAAAGAATCTCTTCACTCCATTCTTTTCTCAAACAAATGCTAATTTAAGATTTCAAATCCCTCATATCCTATTCAAACTAGATAATCTAATTGTCTGGCCTGATCTCCACGCAGGGAGGATCAATCAACTACTTATACCCTTTTTTGCTCAAATTTTGACAACAAATAAAACACTCTCGTACATTTAAATTGATAAAATTAATTAATCTCTTGTCTTCCAACCCTTTATTAGCCACAACATCTGATCATACCATCACATTGCTAACTAAGTTTAAATGCTCCTACATCAATCATTAATACCCATTTATATTGTATCATTTATATTGTATTATGATACTATGCTGCGTTGTTGACTCACTTATATTCAAGCTAATGGACTCATTTCAACGCCCTACCATATATTGTTTTCCATTGTGTGCCAAGCTTTGACCAAATCTATCATTCCAAATATCTTATTATCTCTCGGTGGAATGCATCATTCCAATGTAATAAAGAGTGAGTTTCTCTTCCCACTATATTTTGAAACATGACCTCTACTCGCATGGACAATGAAGTCTTTTGGTAGCACTAGTATTTACCTTATCTCTCCAACGCATATGGCAATTTCTAGCGCAATGCTATCACGTTGCCATGCCAATTGTGTTAATACTTGCGAATAATGTATCATTTCTTTTATTGCACGTTAGCGCAATCTTCTGTATATTTCATTGATTTCTTTGAGCGATCTTATTTAATGTATTGATATTTCTTTGATGGTGTTGATACAAGCCTTCATAGCTTGCAACATAATTTATATAAGTTCGGATTCGTCCATTGTATAGCCTTCATGACGTTCTTTAACGCTACCATTATGCACAATCTCTAATGCATTTCCCTCATTAATGATGCCTTTGTATTATTATTTTGTAGTGTATTATATCATGCATTATAGTATTGCTTGCATGCCATTTTAATCCATCTCTTGATTTTTATTTGTTGGGTTTCAATATATTTCGTTGCAATCGATTAATATTATAAAAACTAAAACTCAACATATGTAAAGTTCATTTCAATGTGCCTTTATTTGAAACATGGCTACTGTTGTCCATCGCTGGTCAATACATGTATCCATAATGTTAAGCATGATATTTTATTCAAAGCTTCCCTTTCACATGTCCTTTGTTATATTTGACTTATCCTCCATTTAAATGGTCGATCCGTTCCCCCTCACTAGTGGGAAAATCTCTTTAGATTGAGTAGAAATTTAAGCATATTTATCATAAACTTTGAATCTAAGCGTTGACTTTTTTATGATAATGCTCTAATACATGAGAAAAATTTTTATGGTGTGAATATCTTCAAAATATCCATTGAGCCCACATGATATATAACTTTAAGCATCTTTGATGAGGAAACCCTTGCATTCACTAGGGCCACTAGTATGCTATCGAGATCTGCCTTGACATTAGGTAGCCAAACCTACAAACCATAGAGATCTTTCTTGACATTAGGTAGCCAAACTTGAGAACCATAGCCAAGAAAATTGTAAGCATCGAAGCATATTAGTCTTATTTATTCAAAAGGTCAATTTGAATACTTATATTTCCAAATGTCAAATTACCATTTTCATCAATGGATATCTTATGCTAATTCGTAGGTAACATGAGCCAACATGTCCATAAGGAATAGTAGTTAAATGAAAGAGGATTTGAATGCAAAATGCATGTTCTGAAAATTCAATTTTGAAAACATAAAGGACCTTTGCCTCAAACCAATTCACACTCCATCATATAACTATTGTAATGATGAAACATTGCACTGATGTGTAGTGCAATTCCTATGATGACAAAGCCATTCAAAGTGTCATGGTGATTAAAACTGAAAGATGCACCTTGAAAGGATGATGATCAAGTTAAAGCATGGTTTTGGTTTTATCCATAATCACGATAATCTAGGGTTTCAATGGTGCATAAGCAAAACAATATTTTACCAAAACCTAATGCATTCAAAAGCATGAGGACCAAGGTGGGGTATGATTATCGACACAAATACCTGCCTGTTGTTTGAAATGCATATCAATGGTAAGATAACACTTAAAAGTGCATCAAAACGAAAACAACTCAACAAACCCTAATGTATAGTAAAGGATGAGAATCACGATGAAGAAAAGTGAGTATGGGTAATATGCGTCTTGAAAGCATGAGTATCAATAGGGTTTGACGAAAATTGGGTCATTATAAATTTTGACTAATTCAAATGCATAAGAATAACCCTTAGGACCTTGGACAAGCAAAGGGGGACCTAAAATTAGGTGGTAAGTGAAATTTTAGGGTGTTGTTGTAGCAGCTACAACATAACCCTATATCTATCAAGTTCCAAGAGGGATCAAATATCTCAAGGTGTAAACCTTTCTTCAAGTTTTTACACTCTAAAAGAAGTTTAAACCCTAAGAGATTTGATCCCTCTAAAAACATATAAATCTAGAGTTAGCATGTATATATGTTGGTTCAATTATGTTTTCAGCTATATTATATTATGTTAGCATTTGCATCTACATGAAAGGAAGGGCTTTGGTTAGGGCTAGGTATTTAATCTAAGTTTATTATTTAAAAATTTGTTTTAAGTGAGTTATTATCACTTATTATTGAGTCCATTTATTTAAGTAGAAATATTATTAACCTTATAAGTGAGGAAAATAAAATAATTTTAATTGTAATAATGTATGTATCCTGTCCATGTCTTTTTCTGGTTGATTATTATTATGTAAATGGTCTTATGACTATGTAGTGTTATCTTATATTGTGTTGTTTATTTATACAAGAAATACAATTCAATAACTTATACAATCGCACATAATCGGACACAAAATATATTTTATCTTGGAAACTCAAATGGGAAAGGCAACATTAAAGAGGATCCTTGCTTAGATCCAAAGAGTATCATGAAAAAATAGATTATAGATCAAGTATAACCAAAGATCTAATGTTCCTCTGCCTTTGAATTAAGGCTACAGGAAATTATACCACCCTTAATCTACTCTTTCATACATAGAGATAGGCAAACATTATTGTATAATCTAGGCTTTTGTTTTCTCTAGATTGTGGTCAAGTGATTTCAAGAGTGGCTTCCTCCTATTTGAAAGGCTTATTGCCCCAACTATAGGTGATTTCTTTCTATAGACATAAAAAGTAGTCTATCCTTTTTTTTATCTAGAACATTAGCTTTTGAAATGACTATAGAAAATATGGGATGACTTCTCTTTCCTTGCACTGACACTAAATATCCTTCAACGTTGTCAATCGTAAGGCTATCTCCTTCTTCTTTGTTGTAGCATGTACAACTTACTAGATTCATCTCCACGACCCAAATTTACTAATCACATTTTTATGCAGGAGCATCCTTGGCCTCAGGATATTCGCATCAACCGAAACCAAGTTTATATGATTTCATAATAAGTGTTGTTACTCCCATGGGTTTTAATTTGTTGACACACCTATTATGTTAGTTATTGATAAACCCAACTTGTAGTTGATGCTACATATGTAGCTACATTTTATCGAAGTAAAGACTACTTTTGGAGTGGCTAACGCTCTCAGGATTACATATCGATACTTCTATTGTGTAGAGTCACTAACACATCCAAAATCAATACTTGTTTATATGCATTGCTACAGGATAACCACTACTAGACGCGCTACAAGAATGAAATGAAGGTTACAAATTTGGTTTGTTTGCATACTGAGAGGAGGAAAATTGACTTATTTCTAGAAGGCAAAGAGGTTAGTGGCATGGGAAGTGATTTATTCCAGTGGAATATGAATAGGTCAACAACGTGAGGATAAATTGTAGGAACACTAGAGAAAAAGGGTTTTTTCTTTTGGCCTATTGTTTCTCTGTGGGTTTTATTCAGCTCTCGGCCTTTGGATGTTGGACTATTGGAATTAGTATTGGTTGCTGCATGCTTTTCAGAGAGCACAATTGGCTATTGTACAAGTTAGCGAGGGTATTTGGTTGTTGTGCATGGTATTTCTATGTAACAACATAGGAATTTTAAGTACTCGGAGGACTCCACTCTCATATTTGTATTCTTATTTAGAACAACACATTTTGAATGAATAAAAATATGTTTGAATCCCTTTTTCTATTATAATGAGCAAACTCGAATTACTCTTTGATTGTGATTTGTGTGTTAGTCCTTCAATTTATTACTATAGTAGCCAAATTTCAAGGGCCTGGGTTGTGCGCTCTGTAACAACAATTCATATTTTGTAGCTGCTGTGAAAGTTATAGAATGTATGTTGCGTCAAGTGTTATCATAGTGAGTTTCATTTTTGGATTTGCACCTTGATTTTCTTCATGTAACAGGGTAAGAGGAAACCTTTTTCAATGGCTGCACAACATGAGTGACGAAGGTACAATTTGGGTCACGAAACTTGGGTTGAGATCTGCGAATGTTGGTTATACATTTACAACTTTTAAGGATTCCACCGAGGAGAAGAGGAGTAGGATGAGGAAGTGCAAGAAATCAAGAGATGGAAGAGTTAAGATGAAGAATAGAAGAGCTGGATCATAGAAGAAATGGATATGCAAAAGTATATTTAGAGCTCGAATAAGAAATAGATGAATAAAAAGATGAAGAAGAGAGAGACCCAACAACAAAGTTGATTTCATATTTGAGCAATAATGGCAGTGCAAGGGTCGAAGTTCCTTGTTATGATGGAAATATGAGAGCTGGTGTGCTCATTGATTGGATTAGAGAACTTGAAAGATACTTCGAGTATGAAAATGTTCAGGATCCAAATCAGGTGAAATTTTCCATGATGAAGTTAAAGGGTCATGCTGCATTTTGTGGGATATGTTACAGAAAGAGAGAGTAGATAACCAGTTAGAGAAGATCAAGGCATGTATGAAGATGTTCATGAAGATCAAGGAGAAATTTCTACCTGATGATTACGAGCAGAATTTGCATAGACAAGTCCATAATCTAAGACAAAAGGAAACCTATGTTTGTGAGTACATAGAAGAGTCTTTCATAAAGTCACTTCGATCAGGTATAAAGGAACAAAAATTCCAAAGAGCTGCAAGGTATGTGAATGGATTGAAATACTTAATTCAAGTACACATTATTTTCAGACTGTCGATGAATCCTATCATATTTTCTTGAAGATATAGGATAAAATGGATAGGAAAACAAAACAGAAAGGTAGAGGTAGAGGTTTTAGAGGTAGAAGTAAGGTAGAGACTACTAGAGGTAGTGAAAAGGAAGAAGAATCCAATAGTGGTCAAGGTGGTAGAGGTGGAAATAATGCTAGAAGAGGTAGAGGAAGTTTCAAAAGCAGAAAGGGAAAGTATGCAATTACTTGTTATCACTGTGGAGTTGAAGGACATAAGAAATCTGAGTTCCTGGAAATATAAACTTAAGGGAAAGGAGGTGAATCTAGAAAACAAGTTACACAAGCGATGAATCTTCTACTACTGGAGAAAATGTGTTTGTGTTTCAACAAGAACATGGAGAAAATTTGATATTTCACATAGTACTTCTAAAGCCTAAGAAAAATATAGAGGAAGAACTAGAGAAAAGAAGGAACGTTTTCAAAACTAAATGCAAGATCCAAGGAAAGTGTTGTAACTTGGTTATAGATGGTGGAAGTACTGAAAATTTGGTGTCCAATGAAGTCATGGACAAGATGAAATTGAAGAGCTTAGTCCATCCAAATCCACAAAGTCTCATGGTTACAAAAGGGACAACAAGTGGCTGCGACTGAGCAATGTTTATTAAATTTTAAAATTGACATCCTTCAACAGAAAGTATTGTGTGATGTTATTGACATGGACGCATGCAACATACTTCTTGGAATTCCATGATTGTTTGACAAGAAAGCTCACCATGATGGTCAAGAAAATACATATGAGTTCAAAAAATATGGACAACGATACAAACTCAACCCAATGATGGAAAATACAATTGTAACAACAGGAAGTTGTGGAAGTACCAACATGAGTAACAAAAATATCATGTTGTATTCAACCAAGGAGTTTGTACATGATGAAATAAAGGTGAAATTCTGTTTAGTAGTAATTCCAAAAGCTGTGCAAGAGGAAGTGAAATTAGAAACCATACCGACAAAAAATAAATCCTTATTAGATGAATTCAAGGAGATTGTTGCTGATGAATTTTCAAAAGAGCTACCTCATGTGAGAAGTATTTATCATCATATTGACTTGATTCCATGATCGAGATTACCAAAAAAGGCACCTTATAGGATGAATCCAATAAGGAATGAGTAAGTAAATAAGCACATATAAGAGTTACTTGAGAGAGGACTGATAAGATAAAGGTTGAGTCCATGTGTTGTACCATCCATATTGAATCTAAAGAAGACAAGTGAGTGGAGAATGTGCATGGATTCTCAAGTCATTAATAGGATAACCATCAAGTACCGATTTCCCTTATCAAGAATGGAGGATATTATTTGAATGTGGCTAAGTATTTCACAAAGATAAACTTTAAGAGTGGTTATCATCAAATCCGTACCAGGGAAGTTTATGAGTGGAAGATTTATTTCAAGATGAAGGATGGATTTTTTGAATGGTTAGTTATGCCATTTGGACTGACTAATGCCCCTAGCACATTCATGAGGATCATGAATGAAGTATTGAAACCATTCTTGGGGAAATTTGTTATAGTATACATGGATGTTATTTTATTTTTCAGCAAAATAAAGATGAGCACTTGGACCATGTGAGGCAAGTGTTGCAACAGTTGAAGGAAGAGAAGTTGATGATCAACTTGAAGAAATGTACATTCAAGCAAGATGAGCTAGTGCACTTGGAATTTGTAATTTCCAAGGAAGGTTTGAAGATGGATTCTGAAAAGGTGAAGTCTATCTTGGATTTTCAACACCTCAACCTACGTTTGAGGTGAGGATCTTTCATGGATTGGAAGCCTTTACCGATAATTCATTAGGAGTTTCAGCCAAATTAGTGCACCTCTTACTGAGTGCATGAAGAAAGGAAATTTTAAATTGACAACAATAGTGGGAAAATCATTTGCAAATCTAAAAATGAAGGCGACAGAGAAACTTATTTTGGCCTTCCAAACTTTGACAATGCATTTCAAGTTGACTGTGATGTAAGTGGGACAACCATTGAAACAATTTTAAGTCAAGAAGGTAGACCAATAACATTCTTCAGTGAGAAGTTGAATGCTGCTAAGAAGAAGTATTTTGTATATGATCAATAATTTTATGCTATTGTGCGTGCTTTGAAGAAGTGGAGACACTATTTGTTTCCCAAGGAATTTGTCTTATTTATTGATCACAAGGAATTACAATATATCAACATTCAAGGTAAGTTGAATAATAAGCATTAAAAATGGGTTGAATTCTTACAAATTTATACATTTGTGTTGAAGCATAAGTCTGGAAAATCAAACAAGGTCGCATATGCTTTTAGTAGGGGAGCGTTATTACTTAACACTTTGTCAATATGAGTGGTAAGTTTGGAAAGCATGAAGTAGCCAGAAGATGTAAATTTTAAAGAAGCTTCGAAATCTTGTAAAGCACCTTGGAGTGTGGAGAAAACCATATTCTTGGACCACCATATCCAAGACAGGTTTTTATTTAAAAATCAGCAATTATGCATTCCTCAAGGTTCAATGAGGTTAAATTAGGAATTTTAGCATGGATAAGACTACAACGTTGGTAAAGGAGAGGTATTTTTTGCATAGAAGTAATAAAAATGTTATAAAGTTTGTTGAGTGCTATAGATTTTTCCAACTAGAAAAGGGTAGAAGTAAAAATACATGATTGTATACTCCATTCGTTGTACTAGAAAGACATTGGGAAGATGTGAGCATGGATTTTGTCTTGAGACTGGCAAGGACACAAAGGAAGCATGATTCAATGATGATTGTTGTAGATAGGTTTTTGAGGATGGCACATTTCATAACATGCAAGAGGACAAGTGATGTTACTGAAGTGGTTGTGTTATTCTTCAAGGAAGTAGTGATACTTCATGGGTTGTCAGGGACCATTACTTCAGATAGAGATACAAGATTTATCGGTCATTTTTAGAGGACATTGTGGAATAATATGGGATCTAAGATATTACACAGTTTGGATTATCATCCAAAAATAGATGGAAAAATTGTAGTAGTGAACAAGAGTCTTGGAAATTTCCTGAGAAGTTTGAGTGGCGAAAATCCCAATCAGTGGGATATGTTCTTCACATACAATGATTCGGTGAATAGATCCACTAGTAAGTCTATTTTAGGTTGTTTATGGGCGGTCACCAAAAGGTGTTGTGGACCTGATACAATTTCCAAATTTAGGGGAAAGGAAGTGTGCAAATACAAGTGATTTTGCAAACAATAATTCGTTGATATATGAACAGGTGAAGAAGCGATTGCAACAAATTAATAACAGGTATAAAGAGGAGGAGTATTTGAAAAGAAGAGAAAAGGTTTTTATTGAAGGAGAACTAGTAATGGCGCATCTTTAAAAAGACATATTTCCTAGGGGTACCTACAACAAGTTAAAATATAAGAAAATAGGTCCATGCAGAATTATTTGAAAAACTTCTGAAAATGCCTACAAGATGGAGTCGTCAAGAGACTTGGATATCTCTCTAATATTCAATGTGGTTGATCTATATGAGTTCCGTGAAGGAGAAAGAAATGAAGAGATAAGTATTCCCACTGAGTGGAAGGAACAATTACCAATAAAAATGGCAAAGAAGTGAAAGAAATTAAGAGCACCAAAGTTGGAAAGAAGACTTGCTACAGGGAGTACCTGAAGTATTTTGTCAAATGTAAAAGTAGGGGATTTGAAGATGTGTTATGGGTAACTGGATAAGAGTTAACACACCTATAAGGGACTTTAATATCTGAATAAATAACACATGAGATTGTAGCTCATATTTTCTTACCAAGGGTGTTTGACATAGGAGCATTCTTGGCCTCGGGAAATCCTCGTCAACCAAAAACAAATTTATGTGGGTTCGTAATAAGTGTTGTTACTCCCATGTGTTTTTATTTTCTGATACACCTAATATTTTAGCTACTGATACACCTAGCCAATAGTTTTTTCTACTCCTGTAACTGCATTTTATCAAAGTGACGACCACTTTCGGAGTGGATGACACTCTCATGATTGCATCCTAATACTCCTATTGTGTAGAGTCAATGACACATACAAAATCAACAATTGTTTAGTTGCGCTGTTACAAGACAACCACTACTAGAACATGCTACGAGAATGAGAGTGATGTTTCAAATTTGGTTTGTCGACATATTGAGAGGAAGAGAATCGAATCAATTCTGGATGGTGAATATTTTAGTGGCATGGGAAACAATTTGTTTCAGTGGAATACAAAGAGGTTAGTAGCATGACGATAAATTGTAGGAACACAAAAGAAAATGTGATTTCTCTTTGGGCCTATTAGTTTTCTATGGGTTCATTTTAGCTCTCAAGCTTTGGTTGTTGGAGTAGTGGCATTGGTTTTGGCTATTGCATGATTTTCAGAGAGAAAGATTGGTTGTTGTATGAGTTAGAGAGGGTGTTTGGTTGTTGTGCATGGTATTTCTATGTAATGTGGTGGGAATTTCAAGTACTCTAAGGACTCCATTCTTAGATTTGTATTCTTATCTGTAATAACATATTTTGAATGAATACAAAGATATTTAAATCCCTTTCTGTGTTCTCATGAGTAAAATAAATTTACTCTATGCTTGTGCTCTGTGTTTTAATCCTTCAATTAATTAATATATTATCCAAATTCCAATGGCCTTGGATGTGTGCTTTGTAACAACGATTCAGATTATATAGGTGCTATGAAAACTATAGAACCTGCATTGTGTCACATTTGATCCTAGAGCATCAAATCAACATAATTCAGTAGTGGATATTTTGCTACTCTCCTTGAGCACAATAACACTTCCTTGTGAGAGGAAATGCAAAATTCTTCTCTACAAATGAAAGGTCAACACTCTTTCTTATGTCACCATAAGTCTTTGTAGCATGAACCCAATAACTACAAACACAATTTTAAAAAAGGAACAATCTAATAAGACATTCACTACCGACTCAATTGGATTTTATCTCCTTCATAGTCAATAAGGAGGCCAAAACACTCAAGAAGTGGATATGAAATGTTAACTATATATTTGGTGAGCTTATCCAATTGTTCTACTAGAATCCATAAATTTTAATGGACTCCATAAACCATTATCACCTTTATTAGGTATTGAGTACCTTTTGTGCACAAAATGGAATATTTCCACTTGGAAAGCTCTCATTGAATACACAATCATCCTATAAAAACCCCTTCTCTCTAGTGGAGCCTTTTTTTCCTTACCATTTTCCCTATGATAATGGTTTCTAGGCATTCCCTTCAATCCTCATGGGTTCACATTTTCTTTGTGGCTAGGGTCTTGGTAAAGTTGTCCCACTCAAAGGGTGGGATAATCCCCATTAAATCCATAGTACAAAAGAGGCATGGCTAGTGCAATTGACCATTGGGACAGTCTCCTTAAGGGGAAGTGGGGTGATCATTCTAGAGACCCAACTATAATTAGATGGGCTCTTCGAGGTGTTTCCTCTTTGTCATATCACTAAGGAGCATTGGAGAGTTAATCCATGTGTGGAGTGGGTGATCCCCATGGAATCCTTGGTACTAAGTATTAGCCTATAGTATTATTGAGTTGGTATAAATATATGTTGGCCAACATTCATGGATCAATTTTGTATGATGTCTCATACTCTATACTATTTCCAACTCTCTCCTTTTCTGATCCGGATTTAAACTGGAACGCAACAAATTACAGAGATAACCATATACACAAATATGCAGCAGAAATAATACTTCATTTCATTAATGGAAAATACTAAAATATGCTTACAATCAGAAATGGAAATAAACTAGCTAGGGCGATGGTAGCTTATCT
>APFE031122828.1:533846-579510 GCA_000404065.3 Pinus taeda
TGAAAATGCTGAAAGAGACAATGATGGGGGTCCAGATGGACTTGGCAGGTGGCCACCAATATCCACCTAGATCATTTTCATACTACTTAGCCAATTTCACACATGTGTGTTGTTAAACACCTTTTTATCCAATCTCTCCCACATTACTCACAACCCAAAAATGTTCAATAATTAGTTGGTTTTTATGTATGTGGGTTATGGACCCTATTTTTTTTCAAGTTATCCCACACCCACATCTCACATTCTACAATTGGCACTTGCACTTTTGCAACCTACAAATTGTACCTTTTTCCTATACTTAACCATTTTACTTCAATGCAGGTTATGGGGAGCCTTTTCTTCACATTTACTCTTGCATGACTCTTTCCAACATACCAAAAATTAACCATTTTTTGCATCAATAAAGCTTGCAAGATGCCTTTTTAGTACTTATCCACCCACATTACTTTACCTTCCCACATCAATTCTTCGTACATAATTCTATACTTAGTTGTTTCTATACTGACTCTCTTTCACATGTAGATGTAGGATACATCCTTCAACAACATCCCATATTTACATTCCACAACCTACATCTTCCATTCTGTATTCATTTTCTCCACTTCCTTTTTCAAGAAGCATTAAATCACCAAGGGTAGCACATACTTTGTAGAACTAAAGATCTCTTTGGTATTAAATGAGGCACATTTCTCACTGAGATATGTCTATCTTTATAAATCAAAGTAGTACTTGTTATTTATTAGCCACCTCCTTGCACATATTCATAATACAAAGCTAATAAGACACATAGAATTATCAAAACTTCTAAATTAGCCAAATCTTAGTTCATCCACCCATTCACATTGCTAAGAAGTAATAAAAGATCATTTCGAGCAGAATATGAGAGGATTTTTGTGGAGACACCCTTAACACTCTTGGATGATAGGATCATGATTTACAATTGTCAATAGCTAATTGATGGTATTATAGGCTCAACCTAAAAGAGAAGAATAATAACAAATATTGGGGCTCAAGCATTGTGCATGCCTGAAGTCTTCAATTTTTCAAAAATGGTTTCCTTGTGTGATGCCAACCTAATAGTAGGAAAATACATATACAACTCTCATAATCTACTAAGGTCCCAATTTATCTAACCTCTTGTGTATTAAAAAATATTCTTTGACTCTTAGATGCCAATCAAATTTTTAGGATAGCAAAGGCATAGGAAATCCTCAAGAACCATAATGGAGGGAAGTATCTTCTAAAGAAATGTTTGAAGAAACCAATGAAATAACTAGTTAAATCCAACAAAATTGAGGTATATGAATTAGAAAACCCTCATAGGGAGTTTGCCTGGTTATTTGCATGAATTAGTGGTCAAAGATCTAATTTTTTTCCTAAGTACTTTATTTATGATCTACACTATTTGATGAATGAAGGAGTAAATTTTAATTGGGCTCATACAATCTCTCACAAAATTTCATACCATCTATGAAATTTCACTCAAACAAAATGGTTTTATATGGTGTTGTACCTAGCGTATGCTATTGTTTATTGTAATGTTTTTGAAGACCTCCCAAGGTCACAACATTCCAACCTTTATGTTAACCTAGTACAGTTTCGGTACCCTTTACTTTGGAGAAAAATGCCCAATTTCATTTTTATCTACTTCATAATTTCTTTCTTTCAAATGTAGAAAAATGTTATTTAGTCCTTCTGCCAGTAGATGCTCCCCTCAACCTCTCACCCTTTTGGAATGAAATGGAAATTTTCAGATACAAGAGTAATTTTCATTTATCAACATCTTTGGGTTCGAAGGGAATCCCCTTATGTTTCCAATATATATCTGTGACAAGTTCTTTCTTGTAGAAGTGTGTGGACAGCACAAGTATTGGGCACATTTCTTCAATTAAAAATGAAAAAAGTATTTCATACCTTTTCCCTTTAGACTTAGAAATTTTAGTGTCAAGAATATTTTTAGTATTGATGAATGGACCATTTACATGTATAATTTTAAATTAATAGAGTGAGAAGCAATCAAGGGTCTTGATCTTGAAACTAGTTTTCACACCCATCTAAATTTTGTTGGATATGGTGTTGTTTTTCAATCAAGGTGAGCTAATGGTGGGGGAGATAATTAGGTATTTCTTGATACTCCTTGGGGCTTTTATGAATATCTCAGTGCGCTACACAACACTAACAAACCCCATAGACAATATGAACACTTTTTTTCAAGTGTTTGTTCCACTTTGCAACAATTAAAAAAGAGTATCTATACATCAAGGAACCAATATCAAAGGAAAGAGTTGAGGAAGAATGATTGTGACATGGTTGGAGAAGCTACTGATGGAAATCACCCGAAATTTAATTGAGAGAAAATTAACTTTTTTAAACTCAATTTAAAAAGAAAAAGAAGTAATACACATGGGAACACTTAGATCACACCCAAAGATGCTAATGTTTAGGTTATAAAGATATATGATCTTGATGAGACACTAGAAATACTAGCATGCGCTAAAAGGTAGGCACTAGAAAGAAAATATATTTCCAAGAAATTGGATTGATAAGAGTCAATTGATTTTGAAATTGAGTTAATAAAATCGCACTATGCATTCTATAATAAAACTTCAAATAAAATATAGTTTGAAAAATTGAATGTTAAAAATGGTTAAGTTGTAGATAAAGTCAATTTAGAGATAGACATTAAAGGAACAAAGCCCTCCAAGTTATTTGAATTTTATTAGGAAATCGGGGATACATTATTTTATTCAATATTTGAATAAGAGGTAGGAAATAAAGCATTAAAACAAAGAATAAAGGATATGGAGATGGATTTGTTATCAAAGCCATTATTTTACAAACCAATATTTATAGTTAGATTGACCCAGGTTTTAGAGGAAAACCCAGAAGGAAGTTCTACAATTAAAGTGGCATCATCAGAATATGTTAATACATGGACAATAATATTAATAAGAGGATTTATGTGATCTTTCAAGTATGGGAAGTAGCCACAACTTCGACCAATCTATATGTCATAATTAATTCCCTCATTGAATACTTACAAAAGGACTTGGAAAATGATAATATATTCTACAAAGAGACCTAAACCATATTTATTATGAAGGTTCCATACATGAAAGAGGCCCAAAGGAATGAAAAAAAAGTTATTTCTTCCCAAGGAAGAGTTAAACAATTAAAAGCTTGTTCGAAAGAGAGAATTAAAACACTCTGAAAATTAATTTCCAACTATGACAATAATAAGACAAGATGGAGTTATATACTTTATAAGTTAATCGGGGTAGCAAAGGAATTGGAGGGACCTGGTTTAATCATGGATACTATGTTGTTAAATCAAGAACAAATGCATGAGTGTATGGATGTATTACGAATCACATAGGGGAATGACTTCAACAAACTTGTGTATTTCCCCAAGGAGCAAATGGAAAGTGGTTAATTCATTTCGTTAGCAAGAATGAATACCAATATGAAATAGTACATCAAGTCAATTATGATTTGAAGTATATTAAAGATGCATTACCTGAAGTTCGATTGAAACAAGAAGTCTTTGTTCAACCTTTATGAAATTACATTGAGAATTGTATCAAAGATACATTAGAAAAATTACTAAATTCAAGATTAGTTATTGATAGTTTTGATGGTTAGGTTTTCAACTCTCACCCAACATCTTAAATTTGGAAATGCCTTCAACATTGAGAGAGTTGTTTCCAACACTATAAGTAAATTGTCTAATTTGGTCCCCTACCTTTAATGCTCTCACGTGATAATCATTGGAACTTCTTGCTTTTGGAGCTTTCCAAGTATCAATTTTGATTCCTAATTGTTGTTTCTTTTCTCTTCTCTTCTTTTCCTTACTATATGGTTCATGGGAGCCCAATCCCTGTCCTTAAATGGATGAATGCATTTTTAAATTCTTGAATATTACATACTTTTATTTAAACACTCGTATATTTTTTATAAACATTCCATAAAGAACTATCAAGAGTTAATATCTAGTGTAATATTTGGACATGAGTTTAAATCTTGATATTGCAAGGGTGTAACTCTTTTCATCCCAATGAGTTTGAATGCAATTCTTTTAAAGTTCTATGCAAACGCCTTCCAAAATTATTTTAATATATATATGTGTGATTCTTTTCTTATAATTGTGTTTGAAATTCATGATCGATAACTTTAGTTATATCTATATTGATGTGTATTATATTATTGTGAATATCTGACGCTTGGTCCTATCTCAAGCCTTTTCTTTTTCTATTTTTCCTTATATTTTTTAACTAGATAATTCTTTGTTGAATAGGAGTGTCACCTATATAAAATTGAAAGGGGGAAATTTTCCCTCAAATGTTGTCATTGAGATTTGGCAAATCCCAATGATCAACAAGGGATTATCCCATTTAGTGTCAAGAATCCCAAACTAGGATTTCCCCACCACTATGTCTCAGGTGACATGGAATGTATGCCATGTAAGTTTTACATATTTGAATTGAAACAATGCATACAAATTCTTAAGAAAAATATAAAGAACAACAATGACATACATGCAATATACAAAGGTTTAACTTAGAAACCCTTAATTGAGAAAGCCAACAAAACTTAGAGTTGTGCCTCTATATTCTTCATAGTATTAACTTGAATATACATAATATAATATTGTTTAGAAAAAAAAATCAAATTCCATACATGATAAAAACCTTTTGTAACCACTCTCACAACCCAATCAAGGATCATAATACTAATATTTTTTCATATTTTAAACCAGCTAAGAGGGAAACACTCCACATCCCCATTCAACGTGTCCACTTGAAGTAATTTTATTAATGCAAAATAAAATTTGTATATAAGAGAGTTTTTCACAATCAATATTCAACAATGACGATCCATGCTCTTTAAATATAAATCATGGACCAATTGAGTGCTAACCCATGGATAAAAAACAATTACTATGAAGGAGAATATGAGCTATCATATCACTCTACATCTAGAACATATCATGACTATTATATCACAATGCAACTAATGCATACTAAAAAAACACACTTTACCTAATTAATATATTAGACCAAGTCAAACTTAACTAACTCCTAAATGTCTAAATATCCTAACATCCCCCATTAAGAAAAACTTGGAATAAGATTTAAGGATTTACAAAGGTGACACCATAGGACAAGGAAGGAAGCATTAGAGCTTATACCCTCTTAATGAAAATTTTAACATAGTTAAAAGTTTAGAAAACTTCACTTTTGTAAGAGATTTTGTGAAAATGTTTGCAAATTCATCATCTATAGGGAAAAAGAGCACTTCTTCTATGAACAATGTGCCTTAAAAATGATAAGAATCCAATAATTATAGTCCACATCAAGGAGGAAACCTTGTTTTACAACGAATACAATGTACAAGACAAGATTTGATAATCCTAAGGCTAGGTTTCCTTGGTGTATATATATGAGATAAAGTGTACAATTATAATGAAAGGGCATGATGAAAGGTTATAGCCTACATAACAATATATCAATATAAATATAATAACTCAATATCTAGAGCTTAATAAAGGGTTTTAGGGTTAACATGGGGGATTAACATGCCTCTCCTTCAAATAAGTGTTGTCCTCAACACTTGAATAATTGTGGGTGTTTCTACATGAATAATTCATATACCTATGTCACCTCTTACATTGGTAGGTTCTTCCATTTGATGAGGTACCCATTAATTTCCAGATTCTCAACCACTTAATCCTTGTTTCAAGGATTGTTTCTAGTTATAGTATTATTTTCCCTTCTTGATTAAATCTTTGGGTAAGTAGTTTGGACTAGGATCTTGTCACCAATTATCTTCTTTAAGAAAGAAACATATAATATTATATGTAGATGTGAAGTTGGACGTAACTTCAATTTGAAATCCATATTTCCAATCCTTTGTAACACGTTATCGAGGATGTAACACCTTGGTGTTAATTTATTTGGACACATACAACATGAACCATCCTTTTTGTAACGATCATCATTGGTGAAGATAAAGTATTTTGGCTAGGCTGAATGCTGGTAGCCTGAAACATTTTTTTTCAATTGAATGCTTAATATCACTCTTTTGTGTATATAAAGACCTATAAGGCATAATGTTATGTTGAACACTTCTAGGTTGCAAATAAATAACATGGTCATTATATCAAGCTAGTAAAATACCTTTAAACATCTCTACAAATACTTTTAAACATGATCATTGTATCAAACTAATAAAATATATAAATATCATATTCGAAAATTAAAATTTCTAAATTTAATTATATTATTATGAAAATTCTTAAATAAAAATATAATTTATTTAAAAACATTTTAAAATATTATAAATCTTTATTATTTATTTTAATATAAGAATAATATTATTTTTAATCAACATTTCTAACTGCAATTATGTTTCTCATTAAAATTTATGTGAGACAAATGTAGAAATGATTTAATTTTTTCTCTTACATCCCCTACAGAGATTGACATGTACGATAAAAGAAATCCGTATCGATTAAATAAAATAGAAACTAATATATCGAGGTTGTGTATATTTTAATGAGGAATAAATGATTTTGCAATGAAAGCAAATTTTAATCATTTGCAGTTTTTTGTGTAAAGTTCCATTAGTTTTCAATATTGTTTTAATATGTTTTTCTTTAATCATTTGATTATCTCTTTTATATATATATATATATATATATATATATATATATATATTATAATATATATATGTGGGGTCATTAAATTAAGTTTTTAAATATTTTTTGAAATTAAATCTTGTTAATCATATCACTTAAATTCAACCATTTTTTTATATCATTAATCTAAATCAGTTTAATCTCACTTAACTATCTCATTTATTAATTCTCTAAAAGTAAATGCAATAATAAAAGATATACAAATTGATATTTAAATCTAACCAATTTTTTTTTGCATTATTCAACTAAGTCAGTTTGATCTCACTTAACTACCCCCGTTATAATCTTTCTCAGGAGTTAAATGCAATAATAAAAAATATACAAATTCTTTTAAGTGAAATTTTAAATTTTGAATTCTGGATATACCAGTGTTATTTAAATAAAGAATATTAAATGCATCATTAAAAAATTTAAAAATAAAATATCTATCTTAAAAATTTTCAATTCGATCCCCTACCAAACCCCTTTATATTCAATTTCCCCTTAAAAAAAATCAAAATTCAATTCAATTTCCTTCCATGCCAAACCACTATATGTATTTAAATGGTTTATTATTATTATAAATTGGCAGACCCGAAATTTATTTAATAAATTATAGGATATGAACCCACGACAACTCATATCTGAAAGGATCATCTCATTTGAAGAGCGTTAAGATTTGGGTATTACATTGTAAATGATATTAATATTATGCAGAGGCTACAGGGAGCTTGAGTACACCTTACGTGGGAAGCTGACAGAGAAAGCGAATGTCTTCAGGTTTGGAGTTGTTCTACTTGAGATTGTTATCGAAAGAAAGAATCAAAGCTTGGTTTAGGGGATATAATTTATCATTGAAGGAGTATGGCTCATATGGGTTTCATCTTTGTGGAAATCTACTAAAAGCTTCGTATATATAGCATTGTGATGTTTTGCTAACAAAATATTTATGTTTGTCTTTTGTTGTATTGGCAACCAAAGATGGAGATTATATAAATCATAAAGAGTTTTAGAAATTATGGATTCCACATTAGCGGGAAGTTATTCGTGGGAGGAAGTGATTAGTGATTAAAATTGGTTTGTTATGCACGCAAGCAATAACTCTATTGTTGAGGCTTTCAATGTCTCAAGTGGTGTCAATGTTGACAAGTGAGCCACAAAAACTTCCAGTGCCCATAAATCTTACTTTGTAGATCTAGATGGTGTGATAACACCTGACTAAAGTTAGACGTGGTACATTTATTGACGTTGACAAAACATTGAGCAGTGCAACAACTTCTTCCACAATACCTTCCGATATCCATTCTGCAGCTACTAATACTTCATCGGTCATTCTAGAGCCTAGATGAAAATCAAGCAATGCCTCTTTGCATTACATTTTATCTCCGTTGATTATAAGATGTCATTACACTACTCACACCATTGTGTGTTACTAGTTGTTACACAATTACATGCGTCAAATCAAACTGTGTATTTTAAAATTTCTAGGTAGGGAAAATTTCAAAAACCCCCATAAATTTACATGTATAATAAATGGGCGAATCTCCATGGTATGTAGGAAAAATGGAAGGCGATTTTGTCAATAATATGATGATGATGATGATGATGATGATGATGGTTAATGTCCACTGAGACCAAATTGGTCTATCGGACTTACAATTTTCTTAATTTTTACTTGTCTGGCTCCTCGTCTTTCTTGGCGAGATTGGTGTTGTAGCTTTCTTTTTTTTCTCTACGGTCTTCCAACTTCCTTTATCTTGCATCTCCTTCATCTCTTCTGGTTCTTGGAATATTGGTGTCTTAGCTTCGCGATCTATTGTGTTCGTTCTTTTGAAGATAGTAGGAGAAGAAGTTTGGTCCGGGAGATCTGCTTTGCTGTTAAATGAAGATTTATTTTCTGCGTTATTCGAATCCTCATAACTGTTGATATGTATATATAATTTTTTGGTGAATCTCTCACCAGGCATGGCGAATATTTTACTCAATTACAAAATCTTGTGTTTATTGAATACACAAATGAAATCATTGCATTTCTTTAAAATATCTTTTGAAATCAAAATTACCGAAATTATATATCGATAATCTAGTGGGTGTAAGATAAAATTCACCCGTGCCATTCACAAAGCATGAGAAAAAACCTAATACTATATATAAAACCAGGAAAAACTCAAATTTATCACTTCTAGGGACCTCATAACCACCCTGCCAATACACAAGTATGTTCCTGTTTGCAATTAGAAAAATTACCCAAATTACAGCCTGTTTACTCCACTTCTAGAGATCCCATAACCACCCTACCAATACACAAGTATGTTCCTGTTTGCAATTAGAAAATTTACCCAAATTACAATATGTTTACTCCAGCTTATGTTGGAAAGTTATAGAAATATGACTAGTGCAATCAATCGATTCTTTTTAGCCTTGGATTTGTTTCAGTTTAAACAGAAATATACAAATATACTTGTCCAATGTCTATGCTTTAACCATTCACCTTAAGATGTTTTTACAATATAATTTCCTAAGTCTATTTAATATCTTCATTATCATAAAAACCAACCTATATCCATCTTAACTGCACATCTACCACTCTTAGGGAGATGAAATCTATTTATCCCTAGCACTTGGTAGACCCAGAATTAAGATGGATCTAAAATAGAATTTTCCCTTTAAATAGTATATGCTCAAATGAATACCATGGATCAATACCATGGGTTATCATAAACCTGGAGCTTAAAAATTACTTATAGTAATTTATAAAAATGAATAAAATTAATAGTTGATTTTTATTTTATTTTTATTTTAACCAAGCTAAAATGTTTAACATACATTAAATTACAACATCCATTTTTACTCTTGATCGGATCAAATATTTTTTCACTCTATGCTAGTTTGCATATCACGATATTTGATACCTATGGGGGGTTAGTAGATCCAGAGTAAAGATGGATCTATTTTGGTTTAATTCCCCCATTTAAATAGGCTACATTCTAAGTGAATACCATGGGTCAATACCATGTGCCATTTTGGTGAATACCATGGGTCAATACCATGTGCCATTTTTATTTTTATTAATACTAATATTAGGGTTAATAATGTTTTTTTGCATGGTATTAATAACAATCTAGTCCATGGTATTTGTCCCATATTATTTTGCCCTTAGGTTTTACCTAAATATAACACATTTTTGAGTGTTCATAAATATAAGGTGACTTATGAAGTAAATATAAAAAAAATGTTTTATTTGTTTACCATACCTCTCGCTTATTTATATTTTTATTAATTTACCATACCTCTTTCACAAATATGGTATTTTGCCCATAGGAATCACTTAAATAAAATCTCTTTCTTGAGCCTTCATAAATAGAATGAGGGTTATGGACTAAATATAAAAAATGCTTTATTTATTTACCATACCTCTCATTTATTTATATTTTTATTAATTTACCATACCTCTTTTATAAATATGGTATTTGGGCCTTTTGCCCATAGGATTCACTTAAATAAAACCTATTCTTGAAAATGGGCGAATGGAAGGTTGTAACTCCTAATTTCAAGGGCTAAATTTACCTTTTTTACCCTCTCCCTTAAAATAAGGTGGGCTATTTGAGGTGATTTGTAAAAATGTACTATGATACAAAATATTCGCCCACTAAAAATTTAAAACCCCTTAATTTCGCCAAAGGGCGAACATTCGCCCCTAAAATCACCCCTACTTCTAGGCATACAATCTGTCGTTGTGGCATGGTGTAGAGGTTCTCTGATTTGAATCGCTTTCAATTTGAACCACTTTTATAATTATCAATTCTGTTTGTTTTCAGATTTTATTATTTGCATGTTACTTTTAATAACATTGAATATTAATATGCATGTTACTTATGACAACATTGACCATTGAATATGAATATGAATGTTACCGGTGACAACATTGAATATTAACATTAATATGCATATTCTCTACAACAATATTGAATTTTAATATGCATGCTACTTATCAAAACGTTGAACACTGCTTAATAGGGTGGCTAAATACAAACTACAAATGTTACAGAGTGATAAGAGATCAAGTAATCTGCAAAGAGAAAACTATCCAGTTGACTAAGACTAGGAATAAAGTTGTAAAAAAAAAAAAAATATGAGGACCCAATAATAGTTGGGTGGACTTAAGGATTGGGGGCAAACCCAAAGATGGTGGGTAGACCTACCTACGGTTTTGCAGATCGTTTTTGCGCATGGTGGTTTTTTCCCATGGTATTTGTAGATATGGTCAAGGGAACTATGATTATGTTCTAATCCAGGGTTAGTGGATTGGGGTTTATGAATGCTTTGTCATGTATATATATGTATTGTAACATTGAAAGGAATATAATGAAAAATCAATATGGTATTCCTAGTTTTGGGATCCAGAGGAAAATATCTATGTATATTTGTTTTATGCTCTTGACATTGTATATTTTTTCTGTTTTAAGAATTTCTTTGTAGGTAATTTATGCACAGGGTTAAAACCTACATTTGGTATTAGAGTTGTTTTGGATTCAAGGGGATGTCTTTGCTGCTGAGGGATTTTGCTCAGGCCCGTGGTAGACCTTGTTACAATGAGATATCTATGGGATTGATTCTTGTGGTGAAAGAAGATGGCGAACAATGGAAATATAGAAATCGAGAAATTTGATGGGAAAAATTTTGAGTTATGGAAGTTCAAGATGGAGGATCTGTTGGTGGATAAAGATTAGTGGATCATTGTAGATCCAGGTACGACACCAACAGAAATGTCGACAAAAGATTGGGCAAAGTTAGATCAGAAGATTAAGAGCACAATATGATTGTATCTCTCAGATTCAATATTGTTGAATGTATCAAGGGATGTTATGGCAAAGGCTTTGTGGGACAAGTTAGGGACTTTGTATCAATCTAAGTCCTTGGTGAACAAAGTGTTCTTGCAGAAAAAGTTTTATAACCTAAGGATGAAGGATGGAGACTCAATGAAAGAGCATATGAATGCCTTCAATATTATGGTAAGTTAGTTGTAATTATCTATTGATATTAAAATTTTAGACAAAGATAAGTGCATTAGTCTGTTGCGTTCTCTACCAGATTCGTGAGATAGTTTGGTTGTTGCTATAGGTAGTAATACAACTACCTTGAAGTTTGATGAAATTGTCTCATCCTTGTTGTCGGAGGAGATGAGACGAAAAAATATGGATAAACAGAATGGAGTTGCTTTGTCTGTAAGAGGATGATCCTAAAACATAAATAAAAATAAATCCTGAAGTGGGACATATAAATTTAGAGGGAAATATAAATCTCCAGAAAAACATATAAAGGTATGCTAGAAATTTGGAAAATAAGGGCGCTATGAAAAGGATTGTAAATATAAAACTCCTAAGAAATGAAAGAGATATGATGATGCTCCTTTTACAAAGGTGAAAGCCACCTCAATTGAAGGTGAGAATGTGTACTTGGTTTTTTTTTCAAGTACATGTGTAGATCATGAGGCATTCTTGATTGAATCAAGTGCATCCTTTCACTTCACTGCTCACAGGGAGTGGTTTTACAAGTATGAGAAATATGAAGGTGGTGACATCTTCCTAAGTGATGAAAAGAAGGTCATAATCATGGGATGCAAAAATTCAAGTTGAAGTTGCAAGGTGGAAGGATTAGAACACTTCCTCGTGTTCTGCATATAACAATGTAAACTTTGAAATAGGAACTGATACGATTCCCTGTTTTGTAGAGGTAGCAAAAAATTGACTCGATTTTGAAAAGTGGTGATGCAGAATACACATTTTTTAGCATAGTTTTTGACACTTTAATTTTTTTTATGTACATTAGTTCTTAGAATGTTAGTGATTTGCATGCTAATTTTAAAAAGTGTTGATTCTGCATAAGGCCCTTTTTCTAAAAGACCTATCTTTTTACTTTGAATTTTTTAATGTATTGAATGTGAGTAATTTTTTTCTAAATTCAACAATTTTTGAAATGGTCTTCTTCTTCATATTTTCTTGTTTTTTTTTGTAGTAAGGTTTTTAATTTTTTACATAATAAAAAAAGAAGGTCGATATTTTAAAGTTTTGATACTCTACATATTTATATGTCGTTAATTAATTTTTCAAGGCAAGTCAAATAAGTGTCTCTAAAAACAATAATTTTTAACAATTGACATAAAAATAACCATTTTTAACATAAATATAACTAAAATAATTACACATTTTGATAATTTTTTGCTAGAAATGACATGTCAAAATCACAATTTTTATAAGAAAAATTTAACAAAAAATGGTTAAATAATAGTTTTTTTTATGAATTTCATGTCAAAAAATAATAATCACTATTTTTTCAAAAAACAATAATTCACATAAAAGTTAAAGTGAAAATCACGTAATACAAATATTGAACACATAACAACATTAATTGAATGCTTATTCTTCTCATAAAATGTCAAAGTCAAAAACATTACAAGTATAATTAATTAATAGTTACAAAAAATAAGTTTGATTTCCAAGCATAACTTAAATTTAATCAACAATATCATGTAATGCAAACTCTTCATCCTCTAGAGTTTCATCATTGTCTTCTCCCACAATATTTTCTGCTTCATTTTGCTCGTTTTCCTCTTTTAATGGATCTATGATGACTGTGAATCTCCCAACGTATGCATTTCCAATCATTCCATGTAATGGTGGCTGATGTTCCTTTGCCTTTTTTGCCACACGTGTTTCACTAAAATCCCCTTTCTTCAACCAAAATTCTTGCATTGCATCTAGAAGAAATTAAAGAGTATTAATTCTTTGCTAAATAAATTTGCACTGTACTAAATCTTTTTCAATGACAATGCACTTTCTTCCTTTTCGTAGGCAACATGCTAGTGTTGTACCTAATTATCAAGCACAAAATAAATAATTAAGTAAATTAGTATAATGACATATAAATTAAGAAAGAAGATATTGAAATTCAATTCTATATAATAAAACTTACCTGAGCCAAAAAATAAATCCAGAACCCAATCTCCTTCATTTGAATATATGTCTATAAGATAGTTAATTAATGACTGTGCTTTTTTATAAAAGTTAACTATCTCTCATTTTGCTTCTTTGTCTTCATATGTTAGTTTTTTCACACCAACATCATAAAACAGTACTTGGCTATGACTCTTCCCATCTACCCGATTAAAAATCATAGACATATAGCTATCATCTTTTGCTCAACTATCAATATGGATGAACTCACAATCATTTATAGATTGTTGATCTTCACGGTTAAGAAGATTTAACTTTTTCCTATAACATGAAATAGTAAAACTTTAATTAACTTGTACATAAATGAATTTTTTAACATTAATCAAACAAACATTTTCAATGTCTTACCATGTAAGTTGCATCCTTGAGTTTGTTTTCCCCTTGAAGCTTGACAATAACATTGTCAATTGTGTGTCTGAATAAAATGTCACAAATCTCCATAATGGTGATGACGCGACTTCTACAAATCCCGCAACCACTTTACTAAGAGCTTGATAAGTATACGAGTCACTATCATAGTCAATGTTTTGGATATTAAAACCATGGGGAATATCTGCAATAACTAGGGAATAATCCCTTTTAGGTATGAGTTTAGCAATATATTCATAGTCACCTTGTATTACTTGATATTGAATAGTGTCAAGCTCATTCCAAACGAAATGCGTAAGAGTTGGATCAAGTTCAACATTCTTAAGGTGCTGCTTCTTCAGTGTTTCTATCTTAATTTTTTAATAAAGGTTCTGAAACTATTTGGTGCACCATTTGCATCATTCCTCATCTTTAATAAAATAAACAAATATATGTATAAGTTATAAAATAAAAATAGTATATAGATGAATAAAAATGAATGTATAAATCAACATACCTTTTTAAATGCAAGATAAAAAAAAAAATAGTGTTGATGTAGAACTTGAATCTGGATGGTTGCGTACAACATCATCCCAACTATCTTCATTCAACAATTTAACCATTTGTTCTTGTATTTTCATGTAAGATTTGTGACTGAATAGATAAAATAAAAAATGTTAATATAATGATATGTATAACAAATACTACCAAGAACAATATGTTGTATTTAAAACAAAATTATAATCCAGAAATAAGTAAAAATAATTTAACAAACTTACTTTTGAAATTCCTCAGACATTTCCTCCAACGATAATTCCACCGACCTCACACGACATAATATTACTTTGACAAGTTTTTCATCCTTCACTCCTTGCATTTATGTCTAAGTTGTCATAGTCATAACTTTTGGAAGATGATTCATTTTGGGACCTGATTTACTGTTGCTACATATCAATAGTTTAGACCTTTTGACCTTCTTGTTTTTAATGCCAATGTTCTCCCACATGCTAAAAATATCATTAATCAATTCCCATATCTCTCTAGTTCTAAATGCCAACTGGAAAATTTTATCAATACCTTTGAATATATGAGTATTTACTATGTCGCCTTTTGAATTGATTTTCTCCTCAATTTGATAGTCTATTTCCATACAACATTCATTTTGGAAATCTACAATAACATTTATGTTATCTCCACCACAGTTTTCTTCAAATTCACTATGAATAAATCTAACCCTTTGGATGAAAGTCATAGACATCCTATATTCATTATCTGAATTATGATTCCATGCTCATAACTTTTTTTTTGTATCTAATAAACCAACATAAATGATACATTTCATTGTTTCAAAACATGGTTTATTGGGATATTCCCCCATCAATTGCATTTGAGCTTCTACAGAATAGTTCTCCCCCAAGCACATAATAATTGTATTCAAAACATTTTGATTTATCAAATGCTTCTTTGTTAGGAACTTGAACTAGATCAATAAGAAGCACATAATTAACCACATGAGCATATGGATTGTACCTCATCAATGCCTTCAAGTTATGAACATGCAGGTGGTGTGGATTTCTGATTTGATATTTACATTGTCCTTCACTTGCCTTATAGATTTGTCTCACATTAAGCTGAAATGTATGCCCACCCTCAATTAAGTTTCTTTTTGTCAAGTTCTGTCGAATGACATTTTGTTTTTTTTTCATAATGCGTCCTCTAAATCAGCGCCTTGTGTAATAATTTCCCTTCTCTATTTTGAAGTTTCACTAGGATCTTCACTGTTGGTAATGACTACTTGAGAATGTTCAACTTTACTTTTCTTCTTCCTAAAATTCTCATCATTAATTAAAACAGAGACATTCCTAGGCATTGTTACTTTGGGTCTTTTATGGCTCTTCTCCTTTCTAATGTTATCCTTAGTAACGACAACATATTCTTCAATTTCAGTTTCAACTTCCTCAACTTCAAAAGTAACATGTCTACCTTTGCTAGATTTTTCCACTAGAGGCATTTTTTCTTATCCCTTGGATGTATTTTTGTAGCATCATGAATTACTACTTTTTGCTTGTTTTTCATATCTTCTTCTGACCCTAAGTAGAAACTGTTGACAACATTCATAATATCTTTCTCTATAAAATGAATGCCTCCCAACATAATTGAAAGGCTTTCAACAAAATTCTATCAAACAAAATATCATATGTCAATAAAAACTAAGTTATAAAAATATAATGAGACAGTTACAATAACACAAAACACAAATACAAATAAAAATACTTACGATATCTTGTTCAATTTCATTTAAAAAAAATTTAGACAACTTTGTAAATACCTCTCTAGTATCTTACAATGAATATGATAACTAATATTTAATCTTGCCATGTGAGTTGGGCGGTTTTGTAAGTATATAAACAACTTCAGTGTCTAGTATCAAGCACATGTCTATGACCTTTCCCAACACCTCATAAATTCCACTATCATTAGGGATATCAACATATAGATATATATGCACATATTTGCCTTCTCTTTCTTTCACATACCATACATTTTATGGAAGTTTCACTTCTTTTGATTTATTCTAGTATGAAATTGTCTTCTTATCGTTTGAAACACTTAATAGATTTGTAGCTATCAGCTTAGGTTTGGTTCGTTCAACTGTGATTTTTGAGGATCCACATTTAATTTTAGCAGTATTTGGTCTAGAAAGATTCATAGAAATATTTTATGATGCTATTTTCCTGCAAAAAAATGCACATATCTAAATCAGTAAATTACAAAAAAAGAAAGCTTAAATTAACAAACAAAATGATAAATGATAAATAATTTTGTAAAACATAACAGTGCAGCCCCTTCATGCCCCACCCCCTTGGCTCAATAGCCTGCCAGAGGTGGTGGGCCGATTACGCCCAACCCCTCGCCCCACCCCAGCTGGCAGTTGGGTCGACGGGGTGGGGGCGAGCTAGCACCCAGCTCCCCGTGCCACCCGAGCGGGCCGTTGGACCGTCGGGGTGGGGCAGGGCACTGAGCACAAGCCTCCTCGCCCCTCCCCATGGGCGCATTGGGTCGCTGATGAGCACGATCGGGCCCACCACACCCACCGCGGACGTAGTGGGTAAATCTGTCTCATCTAAATTTTTTATTTCTAAAACAAAAAAATCATTAAACTTATTGAATTTTAAAACTTGCACACAACAAAAGGGAAACTAACCTTTCAAATGCGATAATATTCCATTGAATATGTTGTTGATAGAAATGTAGTTGCTCCACAAATTCGCTCCAAGTTTTATAACGAACCTCAAAAAATCGTGATGTGATGTGAGAAATAGTGATAATGAAATTTATGTTATAGCGGAAATTACAGAATTGTTTTACCACACGGTTAATTTGGAACTAATTTGTTTTTATAAAAAAATTAACATGTAAATTTTGTTATGGTGATATAGGAAACTATGATAAAACAAACATTACGGAATTGTTTTACCGCGCGATGAATGTGGGATTAATTTGTTTTTATAAATACTTTAACATATAATTCTTGTTATGGTGATGTAGTAAATTATGATAAAGCGAACATTACGGAATTGTTTTATTGCACAGTGAATGTGGGATTAATTCTTTAGAAATATTAAAAAAAAAAAAAAAAAAAAAAAAAAAAAAAAAAAAAAAAATTCAATTGTCTGGTAAAATATTATATAGTTTAAGTAAAAAATTAAATTAGTATAATTTAGTTTAAGTTTTAATTTAAATATTTAGTGTAAAATATTTATTTCCTATGAAAAATTTAGTTAAAATTTTTCAATAAATTGTAGAAAAAAATTATGAAGGAAAATACATGAAACAAAAGTTTTGGAGGGAAAAAATTCGGCAAAAATTTTTGGAGGGAAACTTTGGAGTGCATTTGGAGAGAGTGCATTATCATTCAACCCCTTCTATTTGAAAGGCATGGATTCTTCTGATAGTGAAGTTTCTCTCTGTGAAGCATCAACATCTTCGTCATGTAACAACTCTATTCATATTGATGAACATAATGGAAATTATTCCACTATGAATAGAGAGTCAAATATTCCACTTAGTCCTAATCCTAAGGACTATGAGAGCAGCACTGATGAAAGACAGGATGAAGAATTTAAAATAAATAAAGAGTCATGGTTTCCACTTAGTCCTAATTCTATGGACTATGAGAACAACAGTGATGAAGAGCATGATGAAGATTTTCAAATAAATAAAGAGTTGTGGCTTCCACTTATTCCTAATCCTATGGACTATGAGAGCAATAGTAATGAACAACATGATGAATAATTTCAAATGAATAGAGTCACGTTGTTCACTTAGTCCTAATCCTATGGACTATGAGAGAAGTAGTGATGAAGAGCATGATGAAGAGTTTTAAATGAATAGTATCATAATGTCCACTTAGTCTTAATCCTATGGACTATGAGAGTAGCAGTGATGAAAAACAAGATTAAGAATTTGAAATGAATAGAGTGTCACTGTGTCCACTTAGTCCTAATCCTATGGACTATGAAAGCAGCAATGATGAAGAACATGATGAATCATTTCAAATGAATAGAGTGTCACGTGTCCACTTAGTCCTAATCCTATGGACGATGAGAGTAGTAGTGATGAAGAGCATGATAAAAATTTTAAAATAAACAAAGAGTCGTGGTTTCCACTTAGTCTTAATCCCATGGGCAATGGGTGAAGTAGTGATGAAAGCCAGGATGAAGAATTTCCAATAAATCGAGAGTCACATTTTCCACCTAGGAATAATCCTAAGGACTATGAGAGCAGTAGTGACGAAGGACAAGATGAAGCACTTAGCCCTAATCCTAAGGACTATGAGAGTAGCAGTGACGAAAGGTAGGATGAAGAATTTTCAGTAAGTAAAGAGTCACATTTTTTATGTACTCCTAGTCTTATGGACTATGAGAGCAGCACTAACAACGCACATGATGAAGAATATCCAATAAACATAGAGTCAAATTTTCCATTTAGTCATAATTCTAAAGACTATGATAGTAGTACTGAAAAAGGGTAAGATGAAGAATATCCTCCAAGTTAGTATTTCAAAAGCACAGATGATCATAGTGAGGATAACATTCGTCATAATTATGATGAAAATTCTTATACAAATGATGATCCAATGATGACGATGTTGCCAGGAAATATTGTATTGAGGAGTAGGAGAAGACCTTTTCATATCAATCCAAGATGTTCTAGTTATACAAAGGGTAGAGCAGAATATCTAACGAAAATAAGTTCGATTAGCGCTCTCATTTCAAGTGAATGCTCTCAAAAATATTTCGTGAAACACATGTATTTCAAGTTCGCATTAGAGAAAAGGAAGAGATATTTGTCAATGAATAAAAGCATGCAAACTTCATATTTAGTGGGGTTCATGCAATCTACATTGTCGGGCTATGATTATCATATTGGGTCTTTATTTATTTGTAGAAAGGCTTTCAAAATTTTTCATTCAATGGGTACTTTTTGTCTGTCAAGAATCCAAGAAAATTTGGAAAAGGATCCCACATTTTATTCAGAAGTACATCATAAATGACAGTTTCGGCCATTATCAAATACTGCAATGTCATGGAAGAAAGATTTCTTTTCAAAGCATGGAGAGTGTATGCCAAATAAAGAGACGATACATATTCCAGATAATTTCTCAAGACGAGAAATCTACAACTTATACAAATAATATGTAGAAGGTGCTGAGGACATGGTCGATTTATTACATATCAATATTTTGTGAAGATATGGAAGAAAGAATTTAACAATGTTCATATTCCTAAAAAGACAAGGATGGAAATTTGTAGTACATGTGCTTCTCTTAAATCAAAAAGGGATAAATGTGAAGGGTGAGAAAGAGGTAAGTATTCATAACTTCAACTTTTAAAATTGCATAGTCATCAACTATGAAAAAGTATTTCTTAATGACTTTTTTTACGCTGTGTAGATTCCATTGTCAAATCAATTCAAGAGCATCGCGAACAACAAACAAGTGAAAGGAAAAAGTTGTACAAGCATCGAAAGAAGTGCTATGATAATCCAAATAAATATTTGGATTTGATATTGATGGTATGGACCAGAAAAAAAAACACTTCTACCACATTTTATTCGCACATCCAAAAATATACAAGAGGAAAATTTTATTCAATATCACTTGGTTGGTTGTATGGTCTTCAATGGGAAAATGTTGCCAAGGGTATACTTCACAACTCCAAATATTCATAATGATGCAAATATGACAATAACCATAATTCATGATGTGTTTTCTCATTGGTCTAGTAATCTTCCTGAAGTTTTGTATCTACAATTGGACAATAGTTGTCGTGAAAACAACAATAAGATTGCTTTTGGATATCTAAACATGTTTTTTGAATTGAGAATTTTTCAGAAGGTAAAAATTGGTTCCTTCTTGTTTGGCACACTCATGACCATATTGATCAGATGTTCGGTCATTTTTCAGTCACATTGAGGAGGAAGGAAGTTGGGAGCTTGCCATCATTAATTGGATGTATTAAGAAATCATGCATGCCAAAGCCTACTTTTGATATGTTGGAAGAAACTATTGACATGTGAAGGTTTATTCTGGGATCGCATGGTGAGGAGAAATGCAATGAAAAACTTAATGACATTAGCTTCCAACATCAATTTCATATCAAAAACATTGATAGGAAAACACTAATATGGGGCAATAAGTATTCAACTACTGCAGAATGGGCACTCTCATCAAGTTTGACATTTTTTAATTTCATTCCAGATCATCCAATATTTGCATCAAATATATTGTTATTACAATCAATTGTTTAAGTTCATAATGCACACAAACATAATAGATATAAATTATTCTAAGTGACTAGAAGAAATTAAAAAATGTATTAGATATACATATGAGTACTTTGATATTGCTGATTTATTTTAGGGGGGGTCTTTTTTCAATAATCAAAAGTGACATCATTTCAAAAACAACAAATGAATATATACCTTTGAAATATCCATTTATTTAGCCACAAAATGTGTTAAATAACACGAGGAAAGAAACATTGTTGAACAAAAACAATCTCAAGGTATTATTAATTCTTCATAGGCAGAGGAAAGAGAAATGTATATTGGTTCTAGAAGATCGTGTGCACAACATGAAGCCATGGAAGACCTTTACAGGGGTTCAATAAAGGATATTAAGGAGGGTTGCATGATTGCAGTGCTGGCAGATGGGGATCCCAATGGCTATCCATTCTGGGTTGCTAAGGTTACAAAGGTCATTACAGAAAATGAAGATGTTGCAGGTACTGAATTACATTGGTATGCCACAAATACACACCCATTCAATGGTGTGTATAAGCTAGAGATGGTAGTTGATAAAAAAATTGGTGGAAAGAGAAAAAGAAAGGGTACAAATATAAATCGTTGCTACACAAACCTCTTAAAATTGGAGGATGTTGACATACTTGTTTATGACTTCAATTTAACAAAGAGAGGAAATCTTTGCTTCAAGATGATAGAGTTCCTAAAGAGGTTGTTACCGGAAGGAATAAAGATGAGATGGGAGTCTGTTGAAACCAATCGTAGATCCAGAAGAATTTTGAAACCTGAAATGGTGGGCATGCATGTGGACTCAGATAGGGCACTAGTTGATGAAAGAGAAGAATATGGAACATCTTCATCTGCATCCAGTCATTTATCTGAAGATGTGAATTTTAATGGTGTGCAAGAAAATGAGTGATTTTGAATAATTGTCTAAGACAATTTATATAACTGATGTTTGCATCATATCTTGAAACAAAAATTTTGATTTCCATATGGCGTTAAATGAAGTTATGAGTCATTTTTATGTTTGTTGGATTATATGCTTTAAGTATTCTGATTTTTATTGTTTAGAATATCTACAATGCAACAATAACTTAGAGGTATAATGTATGTTTCATTCAATCTACAAGTAATGACATTTTGATTAATTTAGTCATGTAATTTGTTCATAATGTCATGGTTTTTTAATTTTATGGTTGAAATTTTTCCAATTTTTTGTGTCATTAATGTCATGATTGAAAAAAATTAGAATTTTAGCGATCTTTAATGTCATGTTATTATATGTTTAACAACATGGATGAAAACTGATAGAATTTTAATGTGTTTCAGATTCTATTATTTTATCTTTATCGTCATTACTAAAAAATGTTGAAATTATACCTAGGAAAGGAAAATGTTATTCTACCAAAAACATTAGTGTGTTTTTTTCCTCAAAGACAATTGTTTTTTGCACAAAAAAAATTGGTTTTATTGCCATTTTTTAAAAATGTTGAAAATTGACCCTAAATAAAAAACCATCATTCCATTATACACACTTTTTCGTTTTTAGCACTGTTTTTCATGTTTTTTTGGGGCTTTTTTTCCAGAGTTTCGGTTTTGAGTTTATAGTTCCCATTTCAAAATTTACATTGTTATATTCTTGTGTTGGCCAAAAATTTGATTTTCGTAAGCAAGATGGATGATGTAGGTGTAAAAACAATGTTCGAGAAAGATCCCTGTAAGATGGTTCACGGAGCACTGGTATTGATACAAGAGTTCAAATTGGAACTCTGTACAAGCTTCTCGGTAGCATTATTATTGATGGGTGCAACAGTTCTATGGTTCTTTAAAGTGGAGCAAAAAATTAGTGGTCTTCAAAAATAAGACTATATTGTGGCATCAAAGACTTGGACATATTGGAGAGAAGGACCTTCGAATACTGCATGGTAATGATATGGTAGAAGGTATGTCTAATTTCTCTCTTGATTTTGATTTCTATGAACATTATGTATATGGGAAGCAGAATCGGGTGAGTTTCCCCTCTAGTGATAAGAGGGCCAAAGGGATATTATAGCTTGTGCATAGTGATATGTTTGGACCCATGTCAATTCCATCACTGGGTAAGTCTGTGAACTATGTCTCATTTATAGATGACTTCTTGAAGAATGCATAAATATATTTCCTCAGGAAGAAATCTAAAGTGTTTGACATGTTTAAAGAATTTAAGGCTCTGGTGGAAAATCATATAGAGAAGAAGATTAAGGTGTTGAGGATTAATAATGGTGGAGAGTTCTACAAGAAGGAATTCAAAGAGTTATGTAAAAAGTGTGGTATAACATGACAAAATATTAATCCATACATACCTTAGAAAAATGGAGTTGCAGAAAGAATGAATAGGATGTTGATGGAAAAGGAAAGAAGCATGTTCAGTGGTCCCAAGTTAAGACAAAAATTTTGGGTAGAGGCAGTGGATACTGCATGTTACCTATTTAATAGGTCATCTTCATCGATGTTGAAGGAAAAGAATCCACATGAAGTATGGACTTGTAAGGAACCCTCTCTCTCATATCTCAGGGTATTTGGCCATGATACATATGTACATGTTCTAAACAAGAAATGAACCAAGTTGGATAGTAAATCTGAAAGGTGCATATTTATTGGGTATAAGGATGGTTTAAAATTTTACAAGGTTTGGAACCTGAAAACAAGGAAGGTTGTGTACAACTAATATGTGGTGTTTAGAGAGGTTAAAGATGTTATTAAACATGAATTCCTACTAAAGGAACATGAGAAGATAGAGTTTGAGTTGAAGGAAGAAGAATTAGACTCTACAACAAAACAAGAATCAGAAGAGGAAGAGACACACACTCCTATTTTGAGGAGATCAGTTTGAGAGAGAAGGCAACCATAGAGGCATAGTTTATTTGTTTTTTGTTCAGATATTTCTTTATCTATTACTGATGATGATCCCAAAATTGTCAAGGAGGTAGTGGATTCAAAGGATGGAAAACTCTGAAAGGAGGCCATGGTTGAAGAAACAACATCCTTGGACAAAAATCAGGCTTGGTATCTGATGGAGTTGTTGGCTAGAAGGAAACCCATTGGCAACAAATGGGTGTTTAAGAAGAATATGAATGTAGAAGGCAAGGTGGAGAAATACAAAGCTTGATTGATAGCAAAAGGTTATTCCCAGGTGACGATAATTGTTTTTGGTGATATTTTTTTTCCTGTTTCCAAGTTAGGTTCTATTAGATTATTTTTATTTGTTACTGCTACTTTTGATTTTATGGTAGACTAGATGGATGTGAAGTGAACATTTCTTTACAGGGATCTGGAAGAAGAGATCTACATGAAGAAACCATAAGGCTTTGCGGTGAAGGGTAAGAAAGAACAGGTATGCAGGTTTAATAAGTCTTTGTATGAGTTAAAGCAGTCACCAAGGATGTGGTATCAAAAATTTGATACATATATACGGGGACTTGGCTTCACCAGAAAAAAAAAGAGGATTTATGTGTGTATTTAAATTAATTTGTGACCATGTTATTTGTTTGGTCTTGTATGTGGATGATAGGTTGTTGATTGGAAATGATAAAGAAATTATCTAGGATTTGAAGACCCAATTGTCCTCTAAATTTGACATGAAGGATCTTAGTGCTACAAACTATATTTTTAGCATAGAAACTAAACGAGATCGGGCAAAGAGGAAAATATGGTTAAATAAGATAAAGTATGTTGAGACAATATTGCAGAGGTTTAATATGCATGGTAGTAAGCTAGTCAACGTTCCTATCCCTGTAGGTGTAAAATAGTTGGGCAGACCCAAGGATGGGCGACAGACCCAAATATGGTGGGCGAACCTACCCATGGTTTTTCACATGGTTTTGGTGCATGGTTTTTGGGCACAATCGTTTTTTCCCAAGGTGTTTATAGATCAAGTCAAGGGAACTACGATTATGTTCTAATTCAGGGTTAGTGGATTAGGGTTTTTGAATGCTTCAACATGTATATATATGTATTGTAACATTGAGAGCAAAATAATGAAAAATCAATATGGTATTCTCGATTTTGGGATCCACGAGAAAATTTTGTGTATTTATTTTATGTTCTGGCCATCGTATATTTTTTCTATTTTAAGAATATGTTTGCAAGTAATTACTGCACAATGTTAAAACCTACACAACAGACAAAGAGTAAACTATCAGATTGTATGATGACTACATCTTTTTTCAAAGAAAGAAGATACCTAGAAAAGAGGAAAAACATATGATAATTTAACTAAGATTACAATAAATTACATGAAATGTCATTACATACATTCCAATTTATCCACTAAAGTTCTAATGTTGTAAATTCCATTTTCTAGGATTATTCATGTAAATTCCCTTAACTACTCCTCATGGGTGTCTTTTTAAATACTCTTTTCCAATCGTAAGAAGTTTACATAATTCAACATTTGCAAATTGGTCGGTGTATGGTTTAATTTTGATTTGTTAATAAGTTAAATTTCCATAGTTTAACTATGAAGCCTATGTAATAGAGTGAGTAATACTGCTGTAGTGGTGGGTTATAACATATTCCACATTCAAATAGGGAGTCAACAACAAATTTCAATAATTTCACTCTGAAGAGCTCGATCCCCCTTTGTGCTTTAACATAGTAAGTACACCAACAAAAGGGTGCATTAGTGACAACACTGAAACTCAATTCTAGTAAGACCCGATCATTGACATAGTCAGCCTTCAGGAAAGGTTGGGTGCATAGAAAGAGTTGTAAGGAAATAAACCCTGACTTCTAGTCGAGCTTACCTACCAACCTGACATTGTGGGCCCAACAGTTAGTCAGAGGTGAGGAAGCAAGTGAGTGGACCGATGATAAATGAGGAATCTGACCTGACTAGGCAGAGGTCGATCCATTGGATGCCAAATCAGAATGGAAGCATGTTGAGATTTTCGACTTTGCTGACTCGCTCTAGTAAGAAATCTTAGTTCCATAAACTTCAATCGGTGAGAAAATTTTATAAAAAGAATGAGAGGGAATGAATGATTACATTGGACCCGGTGGTATGGAAGCTACAAAGAGCCACAAGTTATTTATATGTAAATCTGACTAGGCTATATAAATAATTTCTATTACAGTTGCAAGAAAAGCTAATAAGAAGTGAGAATTCGATTTAATTGAGTTTTGTGTGCTAATGAGAGAAAGAGTCCTTGATTTATAAGAAGGAAACAGGTTTTACAATAAATCTAAAAATCAATATTAAAACGATCAATCAATATTAGAACTCAAAATCAATATTAAAAAATCAATAAATCAATATTAAAACTCAAACTAAAAAATCAATATTAAAACTCCAATTTCCTTTTTCTGTGGGGGTAGATGAGTAATGTGCTATGATATTTAACATCGATCATTTAAAATGATCAGTCAATATTAAAACTCTAAATCAATATTAAAAAAATCAAAAAATCAATATTGAAACTCAAATTAAAAAATCAATATTAAAACTCCCATTTCCTTTTTCCCTCGGGTAGACAAGTAATGTGCTATGATATGTAACATTGGCATTATTCATACTCAGGTTTCTCTCTGTATGTCCATAACTCTGACATGTCGCATAACAAATGCTAGGTGCTAAATTACTAAACCATACATATTTGTCGCTTGTTATGCGAATATCACTATGGATATGATAAGGATAACTTTCACTTTCTCAAAGATATATTTAAAAAACTAGAAGTTCATAATTTTGTTAGAAGTGTTGTTGTCAAGTGCATAAGGATTTAGTCCAAATTTGTTTTTTTAGCACTATTAAAAGTGTTGTTGCCAAGTGCAAAAGGATTTAGCCAGAATTTGATTTTAAGCATGAGAATGGCTCGACTTGTAGACGTTGAAGACTTGCTAGTGATAGAAAACGAGAGATGAGGAGACTACGATTTCACATGCAACAAATCACACTCAGTACATTTTATTGATCTCAATGGCTACATATTTATAATATCTAGACCACTCACAATGAAACATCTAGATAGCTATTACAACGCACACATTAGAAACTAACTATTTCTGGATTGACACCTAAGGAATCACAATAATAACTAACACATGACATGGAAGCATTGTTCCAACACCCTCCATTAACGTTTACATGTACAAAATATAAAAAGCCCACATTAAAACAATAAACAAATATTTGTCAGATTTGTCTCATATGGTCATCACTAGCACTCATATCCACTCTAAAATCTCACGATTCCTTCTCTTTTCTTCACCACACTTTCAAGCTTTCCACTTGATCCATTTAAGACATAACCACTTCAGACCATCATTGACGTGCCACACTACTGAACCATCCTATGGAACTGCCACCATCTGCGAATCCACGACCATCCATAGCCTTCATCAGTTATCTAGGATAGAATTTTTGGTATAGAATGTCTTCAGCATACAATTCTACAACTTGACCTTGTATAAATAACATGTATTGATGCTCACAGAATACGACAGGTCACACTAACTTAACCTTATTAAGAACTACTAATGCTCCCAAAACACCACTTGTCACATTAATCTATTAGTTAACTACATGTTCTTTGTGGTTTTACATCATATTTCTTTTTTCAGACCAAAATAATTTTGCAGATGTAACAACAACTCAATCAGTGACGGATACAATTTTAAACAACCTTAATAAGAAGAACTACCATCTTCAAAGCACATCTTCACTAGCTAAACTAAATATGAATCTCGACAACGAGACCTCTATGGTAATGGTTGATTTAAAACCACGGAAATAAATTCGAACATGGTACCTTTGCTCCTTCCTAAGCGTTGATTGCATCATTGGTCATTGGTGAAATGAATAATCTTCATGGGGGGTGAGATTCATCGAGTAACAACTTTGCTCGTGCAACGCAATAGTTGGAATGACTGTGGAAAGTCGGCAAGAGCTAACTAGCATATTATAGGGCATTAAATGTCTGCTTAGCTGCATGCTCTATAATGCGATAACACACGCGCTTGGTGAATAGAGAAATAAAAAATAATGGCGGTGTGTTATCGCGTTATGGAGCATGCAGCTAAACAGGCATTTAATGCCCTATAGTATGCCTGTTAGCTCTTACCATGGAGAGTCGATTAAACTAAAGATTCCATAGATCACCGGCCTTAAACATGTATTCCTATCATTTAGTTTCTAACCTCAGCAGAGATTGGTTCAATTGAATGTCCAAATGTCAGATGGCTTTGGATGCTAGTGATGGCATTCGAGATAGTCGATTCTTTACCTAATGGGTGAATCATAAGCCTCTTCCAAGGATCCATAATCCACAATTGTCTTTGCTTAGATCCACAATGGTGACAATGGTGTAGGAGCAGATGCTGAGCCAAGTCCAATTTTCCTTCTGATCAGATGGGTATTCTGAATATGGATCTCAAGATACAAGATCCGATAGTTCCTTTTAGAAGGACAGTCGTGCCCAATCTGCGGCTTCTCGGTATGAGCCTCCTGAGACTGAATACGAGAAGTAACAACGCCTCCTGCTTCTCCAACGCAATCTTCCACACAGGTTCTGATGCAAGGCTCTACCACTCTACCCTACAAACCCAGAATCTTTATTACTGTGCCATCCATATTTCCTTGATATCAAATCATTTCTTCTGAGATTGCTATGTGAAGCATTCTTTATAGGTTCAATATCCTTTCCCTCGGAACAACCATAGTTCAAATGTTGAAATCCAATCGCAATCGTCTTCCACCTTCATACGATGAATCTGGCATAGCTTGCCTTGTCGCGTCTCCTTTCAGATTTTTTAATCATAGTTCTCTTGTGTCCATGCGACAACAATCTAGCTCTACTTTGATACCAATCTCACAATACCTTCATATTTTCATGATTAACCTTCTCCTGAAGATAGACTTCATTACATATTCCCTTAATCTTTGTAATATATGAAGACTGCATCTCACCTATGAACTTTAGGATACAATCATGCTTATGTATCGAAAGTCTTCCTACAACAGATTCATACTCAATAACAGATATGCGTACATATAGGGCTGCAACTATTCACACATTATCAAAACTCACGGATCCATCATCTTAGAACAATTTGGACAGGATGAATATTCATTAATACAACAGAAATGACCGACTTACAAAGGCCTCCCTCACGCTCCAGTATTGCATTTATGCGCCGTCATATACTGTTGACTCAGTTTCATTTCTAATATTAAACGAATAATTTGTAGATACATTAGAAGGACGTCCATCCTGGGAGTATGTCCAGCACCTCTGCCATTGAAATGCAAGAGCCTGGTAGCTGAAACCTCTACCAAAGTCATGTCTCGAGGTCAAATCTCGCTAAATGGTCTTTATGATGTAGGTTAAAAGCACCGTCAAAACTATAAATCAGCGCAGAGATCTAATAACAGTATTGCATTGCAGTGAGGACGAGATATTGAATGAATGTATGAGCAAATGGATATACGGTGTTCTCTTATGAAAATATAATATAAGTTTTTATGATCTGATATTGACAATCCATAATGGCACAAACTCCAGAAAATTAAATTATCATTAATACAAAATACTTACAACAATATTCTTCCTCCTTGGCCTGAATTTCCAATCATTAGGCCCTTTTACAACCTGCCCGAAGGCTTCCAAGTAGAAACCTTTGTTTCGTACTCTCAATCTCCCACTTTCTCACTCTCTGTCTCTGATCTTCAATGTCTTTGAGGCTTGATAATTTATAATAATTTTGAATGATCTATTCTAAGTTCAATCCCTTCAACTTCTCAACAAAATCCTAAAATCACTCAAATAAAGCTCTAAAGCTCTACATGCAATGCATACATATGACAAAAAGCCTCTTGAGGCTTTATTCTATCTTTTTCCCTGTTCTAAAATAGAAAAGCTTCCTTATCACTTAATGATCCACATCCATTCCTTTTATGCCTAAAAGCTCTCCTTAGTATTCTATGTTTCATTCATTTTACTTTGAGAAATTAATTAATTGGGACACTTAAAGACTAATATTAACCTGACTTGTAATTAGGAAAATAATTCTTAGAACTGCTTTGTCCTATGTTTATTATTTACAATGATTTCTCTTGGGCTGAATGCTCCTGCATCAGACTCCCAAGGTAGAAAAAATTCATGATCTCCTGATCATGTGTTCAGATCTATGTTTGTCTGGATCCCATATCTTGTGTTGCAACTTTCCATTTGTCGTTGCTTCTGTCTGTTGTTCTTCTCCAGGTCTCCATATCTTATGTTGCCTTGCTCCACTAACTGCACTCTCACAATCTTCTGTTGTCTTTCTTTTGCTGCTTCCCTTTTATTTTATTGTTGTTGGTCTCTTCCGGGATTCCTTCATCATCATCCGCCTCATCATTTCAATTTCTGTGTCTAACAGATTTTCTCCAGCATCTTCAATCAAACATGTACTCACAAAACAATTGTTAGAATAAAAAATATAAGGCTTCAGTGCCCCCATAGATTTTGCTGCTGCCAGCGTTGTCTCAGCTGCCACCATAAATGTCGCCCCACATGTTGCTCTAGCTGTCACTATGGATGTTGCTGCCTCCCAAACTTCCTGTCCCTCTGCAACATTCCTTTGCTTGTCACCTGCAATTTCATCTGCAACTTTTTTCTCTGGTTCAGATGTCTCCAGCAAATATTTCAGCATTTCATCAACATGCTGCAAATTAACTCCAGCATATACTCCATCTTCCCCTTCGACAATCTTCAGAAATTTTCCATCATCCTTTTGATTGATTTTGGGAATCAAATTAAGTTCTTCAAATATTGTAGCTTCATCTTGTACTACTGTAGCAGCTCCAAAATTTTCTTCAGGACTCAAAAAATCTTCACTGGCTTTCTCCTCAGCTTTCTCTGGCAATACTTCAGTATGCTGCTCTGAGTTCTTTTCTGACTCCTCTATCATCACATCAGTATGTTGATTTGCATTCATCATGAGACTGTCAGCTAGTCTCGCTTTTCTACCATCTTCTGCTTCATGAATGTCATTCATAAAAACTCTCTTCCCTTGCTTCTTCAGCAAATTAACCTGCACATAAGTCCTCTGTCTCTTCAACTCTCTTCTCTGGAGATCTAGTTTTCTATACAATTCAACAACTTCCTTAGGAGTAGAACTTGGAAACTTCACATGATTTTCCATGTCGTCCTTAGTGCTTGACCCATCATCAGCTGGTCCTTCTTTCTATGCATCAATATCCTGATTAGATTCCTTCTTCTGCATCTCCTTCGGAGATCTTGTTATCTCATCATTGATCTGAACAGCCTTCAGATTCAACTCTTCTTAGACAAATTCTAAAGCTTGTTCATCTCCCTGTTCTGTACCTGCAAACATGCGCAACTCATTAGTTTTTAAATCACAACACTTTTCAGTTTTGACTGCTTCCTCCATTATTTCACCAATGGAAACCTCCTCTTCCAACTCAGCTGCTCTGAGTTCTTCCCGTCTCAACTGTATGTCCACTATCTGCTCCAAGTATTCATTTTTTCCAAATAACAGAGTTTTTGGATCAATCTTCTGTCCCGGTCCATCTTCTTCTTGCATAGGCAACAATGTATGATTGACACCATCCTTTCCAAACTTGTAGGTGTTTCTCTTCCCATCATGTATGGCTCCTTTGTCATATTGCCAAGGTCTTCCAAGCAATATGTGACACACGTCCATAGGCATCACATCACAAACAATTTTATCTTTGTACTTTCCCACTTGAAATTCCACTTCACACTATTCACTTACCAACAGTTGATGTCCCTTTTGCAACCATGACACCTTGTAAGGTGTTGGATGCTTCATTGTCTTCAGCTTCAATTTCTCCCTACTTCTGTAGAAACCAAATTATCAGTGCTACCACTATCAATGATCATCTGGCAACATTTCCCTTGGACTTTGCACATTGTCCTGAATAAAGTCTTCCTTTGTGGTAGTTCACCCATCTCCTTTGTTGGCTTAAGCAGGACTTTATTAAGTACCAGAGATTCTCCTCTTTCTGGTGTATTTACTTCCTCTGTTACTGCTACCACTGGTACCTCTTCCTCAGCTGGAGCAACAATTGCATTCCTCTGCTTTATTTCTGCATTCTCTGGGCATTCAAAAGCTCTATGTCCCAGCTTATTGCATCTGTAGCATCTTATTTCTCTGCCTCCTCTTCCTCTAGAAAAACTCCCTCTGCCTCTTGCATCACCTCCTGTGGGTGCATGCTGGGTGGAGCTACTACTAGCTCCTTCTTTAGGTGCTGTAGACCTTCCACTACCACCTTGACTTTCTTTCCCTCTGAAAGTCCCTCTCCCTCTGGCAGACTGCTTCCTCATGAGTTTTTCCTTAGCTTTTAGTGCTATCTGATAAGCTTCTTCTATTGTTTTAAGAGACAGTAAACTTATCTCATCCTGAATTTCCATCCTGAGGCCATTCATATATCTAGCCACCCTCTCATCTGTATTTTGGGCTTCTCCAGCTCTTATGCTCACCTTATAGAACTCTTCTGTATATTCTTTCACCGTTAAAGCTCTCTGTCTAAGATTCTGCATTTGTCTAAACAATGTTTGCTGATAATTACTGGGCAAAAACTTACCTTTTAACTTTGCTACCATTCTGCTCCAATTCTTGATTGGCTGCTTACCCAGTCTCTTCCTTTCCGCCTGCACACCATCCCACCAGAGCGCTGCATGGCCTATTAATTTGGTGACAGCAAACTTTACTTTCTTCTCATCTTCCATTTCTTCATAATCGAAGAATTTCTCCATGCTATTAATCCAGTCGATCAGTTCTTCTGGATTCAGTCCTCCTTGATATACTAGTACTAATTGGTTCCATGGCCTGGCTGTGGATTTCAACACTGAATAAAAGAAACTCATCTCAGGAGTAACCTCTACAGCTTCCTCCTCTGTAGCTTCAACTTCGGGCTCACTGCAATCTCAATCATCTATGTTCCTGTCTGAGGTTAATGCGTCCAATCTAGCTCGCAGCTCTTCTATGCTTTCCATTATTTCAGCGTTTGCAACAGGCCATCCTCCTCTTCCACCACGTACTCATCCTCTTCCAATTCTGAAAGCCATCCTTCTCCTGCTCCTGAGATTCAATTCTATGTCAGTTGATGGCTCTGATACCACTAATGATGGTGGGGATGCAGGCGTTAGAGATAATCTCTCCAATTTGGCTGCAAGCTCCTCAACATCCACCTCTCTTTCCCTTGTATTTCCTTCTGGCGTATCAGTCATGAAATTGATTGCTTCATTCTTTTCCAGAGAGTCACAGTTCTCTTAAATTATAATCAGAGGCGACAAATCAAGGATTACAATTGGAATAAAGATATGATGCGGATATGGAAGTATTATATGAATTCAAAATTCATCTTTACATGACAAAAATAATATCAGTCAAATATCAATGAGATATCAATGAGATCCTTGCAATTCAGCAACCATGAGCGATATTTTATGAGGAATGAATTACCAAATTGGGGACAGCGCACACCTCAAGATTAACCAGATTGAAATCCTATTTTTATATGAATGCACAGCTCCTCAACTTAACACGCACGCAGCATATCCATATGCGCACATCACCATGGAATTTATAAATGGAAAACAAAGAGATTAACTGCACATACAGCCATGCCTAAACACTGCATTATATCTCAATATGGCTACTTCGGATTCAAACGTTGGAGGATGCTTCTCATCCAATCGCTGGAGAATCCCTTCCTCGGTATTAATACACAGCTTTAAATATATCTTACCTATAGTAATCAGTAGCGCCCCTTTCCAAGGTATAACACACGATATCATATATCATATAAAAACAGTTAAGCTCCACACATATATAACATATACGTTGTATCTATTTTGATCTAGAATTGCCCTTGCTCGAACCGATGCCAGCGCCATCACTCGATTGGATTAAGACCCATATCTTAATGTACTACATACAGTTCAATTGCCCACGTTTGACAAGATATTCCTAACCAATTTTCATACATATTACGCCTGCAAATGATTGCGTCGCGGACCTTAACACGCAGGTATATATATGTATCCACAGGTTTTTTAATACACAGGTTTATATAAATCATATGCAAACAGTAGCGCATATGAAATCTGTGTAATTTCCCAATTTTTACAGCGATTTCCATCCCAATTCACAATGTAATAATCAGTTTTTTTACATGAGAGAAAGTTTTTCAAAACAACACTGGCATCGCCCCCCAGCTTGGCGGCCAAATCCATCTTTTATTCATAATGTATGTCCTTATTTGGTACAAAAGCAGCCTTTTTACATAATAATTGAAGGCTTTTTACAATTTGGCTATCTTATGAAAAGATAGCAAGTTTTTTCTCCATTCTGATCCTACTTTTTAAAGAAAATATAGCATGTTTTATTTTTTCCTATTTTTAACTAGAAAAACATAGAAACTGCAGGCTTTTTCCTCTGAGTCGCCTGCTCCTGCATCAGTACTTGAGCTTCTGCCCTTAAAGGCATCGGTCCTCCTCCTGCAATGTAATTTGCAAATACCAGGCAATGGTCTTTGTCATGACCTTGACTCTTGCATTTCAAGCACCATACCTCCTCGTGTACCTCTGGTTGAATCGTCATTTCCTGCTTCAGACTTTGCATCTCAAGGCATAGATTCTTCAACTGTGCATGGATCTGCTGAACTCCTAGATTAGGATCTTGCATCGAAGTCTCATGTAGTCTCATGGAAACCTCCAAGGCCTCTGCCTGAGTTTTTATCTTCTGCTACGATAGTGCACTCCCTAAGTGTGGTAGTAGCGAAGCCACAAACCACTCTCGATGTTGTCCATCTGTTAAATTCATGTTGGTTTAATGGATTGTACATTTCAGCTCTGATCTAGTTCCCAAGGCATCTCGCCTAGTTGCATCACGATCTCTTTGAATCCCACAATCGATTATGCCTCAAATTTAGGCCTACCAAATTTCCTATTTAATGTTGCCTCGATGTTTGCTACTCCAACATTCGGGTTATCGTTAGAGTACTTAATATACTAGGTTAGCGCACGATCTTGCAGAGAACTAACCAGTGTTTCCTTCTTTATATGATTATCTGTAACACCTTGAGCTTCCCGTATAGCCCTCACAATGAACCAAAATTGGTCTGGGTCCTCATTTCCCAAGCTTTTGAACAAAGGTAACTTCACTATATTTTCCATACTGACCGTAGTGGAGGTGGAGGTGGTAAGGGCAAAGTTGGAGGTGAGGGTGGTGAAGTTGGAGGTGGTGTGGGTTGAGGTGGTATTCACGGGAATCCTTGTCTTATTAATTGAATAGCACTTCACGAAGAAACCTTCATTATCCCTTCCTTGTCACTTCGCAGAGGTGAAATCAAGGGGCTATACTCTAGACCCTTTTTTCCTTCGTTCTTGTAAGTTTTTCCGCTTTGCGTAGTTCCAAACATCAAGGTAGCTGCATAACCCATTTTTTGCACAACAAAATTTTAATCCAAGTATTCAAAGATTTTACGTACTTACCTCCCAGTCTTGTCAAAAATGTTGCTCCGCCTCGCTATAGTTTAATGAGGTGTCGATCGCGAATTTAGTCACAAATCCTCCTATGACACGATTGAGGCAATGGTCAACAATGCAAGCAATCTTATCCTCCTATGCTTCCAACCTTCACACTAGCTCCGGGGTCCACACAATAGGACCATCTAGTTTCCAGCTTCCTTAGCTATCTGCTAGCTTCGTGATCCACTTGTATAGCTTGATAGGGAAGGAGAAGAAAAATATCTCGTGGATCTCTATATATAGGTATCTATCCAACCACTGTTCTTTTGTCATTCATGGGTTTTTGTTTTCTTATGCCATGAATTTGTGGATTTTTCTATCCAACCAATCTCCAATCTCCTTCTTAGTTGGATTCCAGAGATACGACATCACACATCTCTTATGCAAATTCCAGTCCCAGCAACGGAACCATTTGTTGGCTTGAGGGGGCCTGACCTAGGTTCAGTGTTAATTAGCCAAACAAATCCCTACACTACTGGCCCTTTCGGCATCAACCCGTGGAGCGCGGACTGAAGTCTCACCCGAAGCAGTATGGGGGGACGTTGGAACCAAGTTTCCGCACCCTGAGATGGTTGTGATGTCATTTGAATTATTTTATCCCTGCCTTCATGCAGGTGATCTCACTCTAGGTCTTGTAAGACAAACCCTCTATTCCAACTTTCAGTGCCTTCACGAAAGTATATGATCAACCTTCACGCAGCCCTAACCTGGGGCTCAAGTACTTTCGCGTTGTTATGGCAGCGCATCGTGCAGATTCCTCAATTACCCTAAGTGATTTGCTTATTTTGCCTAATACTTAAAGTTATCACCACATAATTAGATATTCGTAATTGCATTTATTTATTCAATGTAACTGTGTTCACTCACGCATCATAGAAGAATAATAAAGGAAATTCATACACAAAATATCCAAACCCATCAACAAAACAAAAATACATAGAAATCACAGAATAACTCCTTTATTAATATCTTCAAGTGTTACAGACTCTGTTCACCCTGCGCACACAGCTGCAGGGGTCCGTACACTCAGTTGCAGACTTCTACCCTAGGCCTCTATGCACTCAGCTACAGAGCCTCTACCTACGCTACAACCTACGACTTAGATTTCTTTCTTTAAAGTTATGACTTTCCTACATTTTGTGTCATTCTCCCTCCTTAAAACTACTTAGAGCTTAGCTCTTTTTATATAATCCTATGATTCGCGGACCATGGGTAGATATCTTATAGCTGACTTTACTTTACAAAACTAAGGGCAGACTACCCTTTATGACACATAACACCTTCGTGCTCTGCGACCACAAAATGTGGAGTCTTTACAATAATATTGCAAAAATTGACTTAAACATGGGCTTTTAGCCCCAAAATTTTCCTTGGGGGATCCCGCTCCCAATAATTATCATACCTATGGTCTATCATACCATCCATCACTTTGTAATGTTTCCAATTCATTCAGTGTCACTGACATGTTCAAGATAAGTCACTTAGTAAAATTCATCCTTTGCAATACTCATAAACCTTCATTTTCATGACCGCCATTCCTCAACATTGTGTTAATAGTCACATTTTGTCTTCAAAATCATTACACTCATTTTGTGTCGTTGATGGGGGATACATCAAGGCCCTCCTGTGATGAGTCGCTTCTTTTTTACATCAGCACATTATCCAAGAAGTTGACTTAGAAACACCCTTCCAGTACCTTGAGGCTTGCATACATCAAAGGCAAGTTTCTTGCTTCCTGTGACAGGTTGATATCATAGGCCTTTGACCGAAATACTTTGTATGGTGTTTGACATCAAAGCATCTATTCACACCATGCGGAATGTATTGTAGTACCTTGAGAATCATTATCATTATTGGTGATTTCTCTCGCGTCTGTTAATAGCTTACATCATTGGCTAGTAATCAAAAGGTGTCTTCCCATGTTCAACTTCATATCACATTTTCACATGGTTAGACTGGTACTTGAGCAAACAATTGGATGAGATAGAGGACCTCGAATCTAGTTTCATCCATATAAGCTACAATTTCAGGAGAGTACTAAATCATATGTACAATGGATTTACATAGATAGTCATCTTATCATGGATCTATATCTGTAGATGACTATTTGATTTATGTACATGTAGTGAAAAGTTTATATGTTGAGCATGGGTATGCCTTCCCTCAGCAATTCATGAAAAATTCAAAGATATCATGATATTATGTAATGTAATTAATGTAGGTCACCGTCTGCTTCAGATCCTCCTCATCACATCATAAAGCATATCACTTAACATTATCATTTTTGACTTCATGCTTTAGGGGGCAGTTGTTACATGTCTATTTGGGCACGTCACTCTCAATGATCAAATTAGTGTATACAGGGTTTATCAAACTGTAATTCAATTGCTACATGCCGTAGACATGCCACCTCATTGAGTGCTTTCATCCATGAGAGTTTCCTGACTTCAAATCCTGCTGAAGTGCTTCCTTGGGTCACCAACACACCCCTGGTCAAGGGTAAGTGCTCTGCAGAGCCCCCATTCAAGGCTGCGTTGCAGAGCACCTAAGCCCACTCAAACCTGCGTTGGGCGAGAATCCTCAAAATGTTCATTGGATCTTGAGTATATTCCTCCTTTCCAGAGCCTTCTAGAAGGAACCGAGCTCCTATCCTATCAAGATGAGCTCAACTTAGGATAGCCTTGGATCATCTAATCGTCTATCCTCTCATCCCTTTGAACATGGAAACTAATCATCCAATTATGGAAAACCATTCAATGCCATATTAATGACAAAACCACTTGCATTCATCTATAAATTGGCCTCCCATCATAGAGCCAAACAACTTGGATATTATAGAGAAATATTGTTGGTTTAGAGACCTGAAATCATTGTTAAAGTAATGTTATGCGGCTGGATTGATGTTTCTATTGGTGTGATGAGGGCATGGATTAAGCTAGATGAGTGACACGAGATCGAACCACATTGGGTGTAACTTCTCCTTCTATCAATCAATAAAGTTGTTTGTTCCTTTTCCAATACTTTTGTCTATATCTATGATGAATGTATGTCCAAATGTAGTTGATTCCATTTGTTTACAATAAATATATCATATGCTTTGATTGTTGTCGTCTTCTATTTATGTTGGCAGGTACCAATTGAGCAAATTCAGTTTGAGCAGGAGCGACGGGAGAAACTCAAAGGATATCAAAGGAAGTGAAGGATCACAAGTAGGTTCTTTTATATTATCTATTTATTGTAGGAAAAGGTTAAACATCTTTACTTCAGTTGTTCTAACTGTAACTAGCCACTTAGGGAAGATATACTTATTCATAGGTATAAATTCTGTATAGAAATAAGGCTTATTGTTCTTGAGGTCGCAAGGTCACAAAACAGATTAGGTCACGAGATCAAAGGTCAGTTGAATAGTGACTATGCGACCTAACAACCTAAGCTTGGCGATCAATGCAAATCGCAGGTCGCTAAATTGCAAGCTTTCCAATTTTAGAATTTTATGTGTGACCTGGCTTATTTGCGACTTGGTGACTCAAACCAATAAGATATGTTTTTATCTAGGTGGATATTAGTGGCCACCCACCTATTCCACTTGTACCTCCACCATTATTTCTTTCAGTTTTTCAGTTTCCTTATTTGTAGCACAATTTACTATTTTTGGCAGTTTTTTGGGTCCTGAACTTCCGAAGCCATTTTGAGGCCCTAAATGATGTTTTTTGGGAAAACTGGGAGAAATATGGGTCCTTAGTTTGATGTTGATCATCCCAAAGTTGTATTCCTTGAATAGATATTTCTAACTAGGTATTTTGCGCGTCAAACAAAGATTGTCTGCCAAAGTTACAACCCTGGGAAGTTGATGTACCAATTTACCCAAAACGGGGCCAAAGTTTGGCGCTTCATCTCCTAGGGTTAGGCTTTCCGATGTTTAGGGTTTTCCATTGTTTATAAGCAATAAAAAAGCCTTTGAGCCTCATCGTAAGATAGTTCAAAGGCATGTAGTGACCACATCTCTCCTCAGAGATAAGCTACCATCGCCTAAGCTAGTTTATTTCCATTTTTGTTTGTAAGCATATTTCAGTATTTTACATTAATGAAATGAAGTATTATTTCTGGTGCATCTCTGTATTTATGGTTATCTCTGTAATTTTTTGTGTTCCTATTTAAATCTAGATCAGTGGTATCAGAGGGGTCTACTCTTTCTCAGTTTTTCTTTGCATGTCCCCAACAAGGTCGGAATATAAGGAGTTAGGGATTGAACTGGTCAAACCTTTGCAAGACCAGCCTTGCAAATCCTGGCGGCCTCCCATGGAGGATGAAAATAAAGATGATGGGGTAGGAGATCCTATCAAAATCTTTCTCGAAGAGGCCCTCGAGCGACAAAGAAACGCGATGATGGACAACTTTTCCCAGATCCTTCAGCGGCTACCCAGGGGCAACACATCTACTTCCAACAGCTACTCTGGAAGTGCCACACCCTTTAAGGTACAAGTTAACTTTGACATTTCCATATTTGAGGGTTAGATAGATGCAGACTCTGTAGATAAATTTTTAAATCTCCTAGAAGGGTATTTTTCTGTTCATGATTTTTCCGACCGGGAAAAGATTACTTTCACTCTTCTCAAAGCCACCCCCCATGTCAAGGGCTAGCGGGAAACCTACTGCGAGTAGAAGGATCAAAGTATAGCCTCACTGTTTTCATCCACACCCACTTGGAATTCATTCGATAATGCCATCAAGGAGAAGTACTACCCTATCAAAAGCTATGAGGATAAATACATAAAGTGGACCACGCTGCGATAGGTAACGGACCAAGACGTGCCAGAGTTTACCAATATTTTTCATACCCTTTGCACAAAGTTGGGTATCAAGGATTCTGAGCTACATTTGGTACTCAAATACTACAGCTGCCTACACAAGTACATCCAGGACGAGATGGAGTTCTTGGGCATTGCCTTGCTTGGCACGGAGTACCGATACACTGTCAAGATCGAGCAGGAGTTTAAACAAAAGAAGTGAGACTTTGGATCTGCAAATCCGAAGCAAGGGAAAGGTACCCCCAAATCGCTGAACAAAGGACAAAGCTAAGGTGGGGTGGCCCAGGACAACCCACCAAAGCCACAAGAAAAGAACAACACCGCGAAGCCAAAGAAGGACATAGGAAAGTGGTGTGAGTTCCATAAGAGCTCCACTCACAACATAAGTGAGTGTTGGGCAAAGCATTCACTAGTGGCTGAGCTAAATTCTTCGGAATCAGATGCATGTTCTGACTCTGAGTCAGAACCCAATAAGGGGAATGAAAAAGGGAAGCAAATTATTGATGTGGAGCCCAATGCCACCATTTCCACCACAAAGATTCAGAAGGAGGAATATGAAGATCCAGAGGAGGAGGAGCACTTCCTCCACTCCCAGATGTGGATAAAGGGCTCCCTGCTACAATTCATTGTCGACAGTGGGAGCCAAAAGAACCTCATTTCAGCAAAGGTCATGAAGCAGCTGGGCTTACCAAGCACAGCACATCCACAACCGTACACCATCCAGTGGCTTCACCAAGGATGGGATCTTCACGTGAGCCAACAGTGTCACCTTCCATACAACATCAAGCCCTTCACATATGAGGTATTGTGTGACATTTCTCCCCTTGATGTTTGTGATGTATTATTAGGCCAACCATACTTGTGGAAGCAACATGTTGTGTATGAGTCAAGGCCTCGTGTTTTTATTGTTACTTTGGGAAATAAATTGTACAGGATACCAGAGGTAGCATAGCCTACCACCATCTCTTTTGTTACTACAAAACAATGCAATAAGCTCATTTCCAAAACCAGGAAAAAAAATTTCCTGATGATACGCCCTCAAGAAAAGAAGAAGATGGTGGCCACAACCTCTAGATAAGGCCCCTTTGCACGACAGCTCCAGATGGACAAGGTCATGGAGGAGTATGAGGACATCTTCACCTCCCCCATAGGGGTTCCTCTGCACTGTTAGGTCAAGCACTCCATCGATATGACCCCAGGTGTGTCGCTGCCCAATGGACCAATCTATCGGCACTCTGTTCTAGAGAACGATGAAATCAAGAGGCAGATTCAGGGGTTGTTGGAGAAAGGTCACATCTGACTAAGTTCATCGCCCCGTGGGAGCTCGATCATGTTCATACAGAAGAACGATGGGACTTGGAGACTCTTTATTGACTATCGGGCGCTAAAAAAGGTCACTGTCCAGAATAGGTACCTGATCCCACAGATTGATGACCTTCTGGACCAACTAAAGGGGGGGAATATTTCAGCGAGATCAATTTGAAGTCAGGATATCACCAGGTACCAATCGAACCCTCTGATGTGTGGAAGACTACCTTCAAAGCCAAGGAGGGCCTTTTCGAATGGTTGGTTATGCCTTTCAGGTTGATGAATGCTCCTAACACTTCATGAGGCTAATGAAACATCTTGTGGCCATTCACCAACTTTTGTAGTGGTATACTTGGATGACATCCTGATCTTCAGCCAGAGTTGGGAAGAGCACCTCCACCACATCCGACAGGTTCTCCAAACACTGTGGCAACATAAGTTATGTGCCAATTTGGAGAAATTCACTTTTGACATGATCCAAGTTCATTATATAGGATACATTATTGATGAACGGGGGGTGCATGTGGATCCAGCCAAGATCCAAGTCATTCGGGATTGGCCATCTCCAACCACTCTGACAGAGCTCCACATATTTCTGGGTCTTGCCAACTTCTACCGCAGGTTCGTGTTTAGATTTTCTCATATCACTTGGCCCTTGAGTCAAGTCACCAAGGGAGGAGCGAAAGCAAAATTATTTTGGTATGAATATCAACAGAAGGCATTCACATGATTAAAACATCGCCTCTGCCCGCCACCAGTTCTCGCATTACCAGACTTGCAACAACCATTTGAAATTAAGATAGATGCCTTTGACTATGCTATTGGGGCAGTCCTTACTCAACACGTGCATCCAGTGGCATATCACAGTGAGACACTTTCAGACACATTTCAGAAGTATCCCACTTATGATAAAGAGATATATTCCATTATGCAGTCCTACCAACAATGGAAGCATTACATTTTGGGGAAAGAAACGATCATCCACACATACCACCAGCCCCTATAGTTCATACAGATGTAAGGGAAGTTGCAAAATTATCTCCATCAGAAGTGGTCCATATACCTGAAACAGTTCAATTTGAATATCAAGTATAAGAAGGGTAGCACCAATAATGTTGCAGATTGCCTCAGTCGACCACCAATCATGGTGTTAACCACCATTCTCAACTCTTGTGGCCACAAGCCTTCTGATTGGCCACTTCTTTACAAAAGCGACCGAAAATTCAGCCACACATACCAGACACTCTTGGAGGGTCAGCATGTTCCAGATTTTCACCTCCAAGATGCCCTCTTATGCCACCTGGGTCACCTTTTTGTTCCTTCAGGCGAGCATGCCAAGATGATTTTGGAGGCACACTACACTCAGTCTACTAGGCATTTTGGGGTTGATAAAATAGTGGTAGTATTGTAGAAGTATTTATATTAGCTGAATCTTCGATAGGATGTTGGGAAGTACATCAGATCCTACACTGCCTGCGCCATTGCCAAACCGACCATCAAGAAACAAGGCCTCTATCCTCCGCTGCCTACCCCTAGTAGACCTTGGGAATCCATCTCCATGGATTACATCTCAGGCCTCCCTTCTACTAAGCATGGAAACAACTGTGTTTTTGTGGTCGTCGACAGGTTCTTGAAGATGGCCATTATGGTGGCCTGTAAGAATAATATCAGAGCAAAAGCCACTGCTAAACTCTTCTTTGAAAGAATGTGGGTACACTATGGGATCCCATAGTCTATCATCTCAGATTGGGACAATAGGTTCCTTAGTACATTTTGGTCCAATCTCTGGTCGATGCTGGACACAAAACTCACTAAGTCCACAACCTTCCATCCCCAAACTGATGGCCAGACAGAGGTTGTCAACAAGATGATCGTACACGATTTGCGAATGTACAACTCAAAGCATCCATGCACATGGGATGAGAGCCTCCCCTATGTTTATCACAACTATAACCGGGCTCTCCACAGCTTGACTAGCCACATCCCTTTTCAGGTGAGCTTGGGATTCCAACCACTATGTCCCATTGATGTGGCCATGCCATTTGCAGCTACTCAGGTAGATTCGGCTCATGTTCAGTCCAAAACAGATAAGGAAAGCAACTTCATTGAGCACATCCAACATATCTTCTAGTAGGTCCATGAAATGCTTGAGAAATCAAATGCCAAGTACAAGCAACGACATGATCAACATTGGGTGCCACACAAGTTTCAGGTGGGCAACAAAGTCTGGTTGCATTTGCAAAAGGAACGCCTTACTGGAGCCTATCAGAAACTAAAACCACTTAGATATGGTCTATACACCATTACCAAGGTTGTGGGAGACAATGCATTTGAGCTCAACATTCCCTCATTCCTTGGCCTACACCCAATGTTCAATGTGGACCACCTTCGACCATACTTCCTACCATTGTTAGACACATCAAACATTGCAGAACAACTCACACCTATAGAGTTAAATCTAGATTGCATGGAACATGCCACAACTGATTCGATCATGGACATGCATAGAAATAATACCCTAAAGCAAAGGATCCAACTATATCTAGTTGTCAAAGCAAGCCAACTCCTTCACCAGGGCAAGTGGCTCACCAGGGACCAAGTTCAGCCAAAGTTTCCTCATCTCAAGGAGGAACTCAACGCAATGGATACCATTGCTTCTTAAGGGGGAAGGAATGATCCAGGTGGATATTGGTTGCCACCCACCTATTCCACTTGGATCTCCACCATTGTTTCTTTCATTTTTTCAGTTTCCTTATTTGTAACATAATTTACTATTTTTGGCAGTTTTTCGAGTCCTGAAATTTTGGAGTCGTTTTGAGGCCCTAAACGATGTTTTTTGGCAAAACTAGGAGCAAAATGGGTCCAAGGAATAATTTTTGTTATCCCAAAGTTGTATTCCTCGGATAGATCTTTCTAACAAGGTATTTTTCACATCAAACAGAGATCGTATGCCAAAGTTACGACCCCGGGAAGTTGATGTACCAATTTATCCAAAACGGGGCCCATAGTTTGGCGCTTCATCTCCTAGGGTTAGGTTTTTGGATGTTTAGGGTTTTCCTTTGTTTCTCAACAATAAATAGGCCTTCGAGCCTCATTGTAAGATAGTTCAGAGGCATATAGCCGCCACATCTCTCCTCAGAGATAAGTTACCATTGCCCGAGCTAGTTTATTTCAATTTTTGTTTGTAAGCATATTTTAGTATTTTAAATTAATGAAATGAAGTGTTATTTCTACTATATCTCTATATTTATGGTTATCTCTATAATTTTTTGTGTTCCTGTTTAAATCCGGATCAATTTTGGAAGGGGTTGTAGGTTGTAATTTTATATCTCAAAGTAAGGATTCCAGATGTGACTTGTGACCTTGAGAGACTTGTTATAGACATTTTTGGGCACTTCAACCCCAATCATAAATGTCCATAAACTGAGGGCTCCTAAGTCCCTAAAATTTTTTCTTCACTACCTAAAAGAACAAGGTCAACTGATTACATCATCTCCCAGAAGTTCTCCACTGAAAACTGCTCATAAATGGTCAAAACTGGACCATACTGAAAGCTCAATGTAGAGGGTGCAATGCATATCACCTTCCCGGTGTACAAGGTGCAATGCATAATGAATTTCTCCTTTGTAGGGTGCGATGGTCGGGAATGGACAAATGGGAGGGACAAAATGCGAGGTGGAGGATCATGGAATCTTCCAGAAGCTTCCCCTCTGACACTTGCCTCTCTGTTTTCGACCAAGGATGAGTAAGAGATCATCATTCTCCAAGTGGAAGCAGGAACTATCAAGAGAGAGGACACTAATCAAAAGATGGCTCACCTCCCTATAATAATCTATATATGGATCCCTCATCACAGAGATCCAGAGGCTGGAATTTTGTATCTTATAGAGAAGTGTTGTTGGTTTTCTAGTGTAATTTCATAGTGTTGGGTGATCTAAGATTTACCTGAGGTGAAGAAGGGCCTTCTTGATGGAGGATGATGTTGGGTCAGAACATATGGTTGTAATCCCCTTGCTACTTTTCATCTTAATAAAGCTATTCAAGTTTTCCTCCATATTCTTGTATGTTTCATTATATATGCATTTGTATGGTTAACACACATCCGGTCCTGTGTTATTTATGAATATAGATCTTTGTTCTTCGATAGTAGTATTTTGCTGTGAT
>APFE031122833.1:3273-15709 GCA_000404065.3 Pinus taeda
TTTAGGACCTGAAAAACTGCTAAAAATAGTAAATTGTGCTATAATTAAGGAAACTGAAAGAAGCACTAGAGGGGATCCATGTGGAATTAGAGAGTGACCACCAATATCCACCTAGATCAGCATTTCTCTGTGTCATTTATAGTATCAACCTAATTGGATAACTAAAGCAAGGGATGAATGAAATAATGATGAAAATCTATGGACACATTCAAAAGTTTCACCAAGATCCCAGCGCATATGATTCATTTATTTGGAAAAATGATTCACTGTGGTACAAGGACCACCTATATCTATGTAAGAAATCCCAACTTGAATTAAAGTTTCTTTTGCCACATCTCTCCTATAAGAGGGCACTCGAGATTTTTAAAAACTTACCACAGGGTCAAGAAGGAATTTTTTAAGATGGACTTAAATCTTATATTTGGAGGTTTGTGTCAGAATGTTTGGCTTTCAAACGAAGTAATTTGAGAGAATTAAAACCCCAGGTATTTTACAACAAATAGTCATTCCAAGTCAATATTGGGAAGAGGTCTCAATGGATTTTATCACAAGTTTACCGAAGTCTAAAGGCAAGAGTGTTATCATGGTAGAAATTAATAAACATACAAAGTATGCACACTTTTGTGCACTATCTCATCCTTTCAAATCCAATATAATCGCTACTTCATTTATGGAAAAAGTTCAAAAGTTACATGGAAACCCAAAAGTTAAAGTGATAGAGATCCCATTTTCACTGTAAATTTTTGGATAGAATTATTTTCTTGTCTTGGTACTTAATTAGCTCATAACTCAATTTATGATCCTCAATATGATGGGAAAACTGAGATAGTAAACAAATGTTTGGAAGGATATCTTTGTTGTTTTGTATCGAATAAAAGAAAACAATGGATCAAGTGGTTACCCCTAGTAGAATGGTGGTATAACACTTTCTTACATACCGCAAAAAATGACCCTTTTTATGGTGCTTTATGAATATCATCCACCATCAATCACATCATCTTTAAGAGACAAATATAAGATTCAAGCAATGGAAGATCACATCAAACATCAACAACAAGTTATCCAACTCTTAAAGGATAACCTGACTTTGGCACATAATCGAATGAAACAACAGCAAGATCAGCGTCATAGTGAAAGAAGCTTTGATGTGGCTGATTTGGTAATTTTACTACAACCATACAAAACAATGTCCCTCAAACAAGATAAGAACAATAAATTATCATCCAAGCACTATGGCCCTTACAAGGCGATGCAAAAGATTTGTACTATGGCATACAAATTAGAATTTCCTACATTTTCAAAAGTAAACCTATTTTTATGTTTCATGCTTAAATAAGGTTATAGGTGACAAGCTTCCAGTTCAAAAAATATTTTTAGAACTTGATGAAGAAGGAAAAATCATATTGAAGCCTGAAGCAATCACAAAAACAAGAACGCAACAATGAAAAAATAGATCAATTTCAAAGTATCTCATTAAGTGGAGGAACTTACTTGCTGAAGACTCCACATGGGAGGATGAGTATTATATTCATAAGCATCCAAAACTATTCAAGAATTAAGGACAACCCTTTTTTGAAGGAGAGGGGCATGTTAGTTCCCTATAGTACTAGTGTATCCCCAATATTGTATTGTTGTACCTCATAGAATCCCACTATTGTTATTGTTGTTCCCTATAGAAGCCCACTATTGTTATTTTTTTTACCTTACATTATTATTTTTATGTAGGCCCTAATTATATTTTGACCCCTTATACTCATATATATACCAAGGAGGTCTTGTCATTTTAATTTTCCAAGCATTGTTTATTTATGTGATGTAAAGGAGGTTGCCACCTCGAAGAGGCATATTTTCAGGTCATTAACCTATCTTATCTTATGTTTTGTGATTTGGTTACATAACACCATAGCTTTAGTAATTGTGGTTTAAGCACGAAGTTATGTTAAATTAGGACCAACTCAATTTTCTAGTAGGAGTGGAATTTATTGAAGAAGGAACATAAGTATTGAAGCATTTTTCATTAAGACATCCACAGTTGATTGTGGCATACTTTAATCAAAAATATTTTACTTGTGAAGGATGAAATACCCTGTTATATGGATATCAAGTAAAATTTCATTACCCACCTGTGCCACTAGAAACTCATAAATATTCTTTATTTACTAAGAAGTCTTCAATTTTCATCATAGAATCTAATAAACACATGAGGCCTTTATAAAAGTGTTATTCACCATGGTTTAATAAATCTGTTGGTTTTGGATGCTTTGTCTAGAGTAGATAAAACATAGGAAATTTTCTTGTAGAGAGTTCCTCAAGTTCATATAGTAGAAAGAATTGAAGAAGTATGTCATTATGAAGAATATGTGAAACAACATGCTGAAGAAGAAGAAAAATAAGAAGAAGAAGTTATTGAGAAACCTTAAGATGTTGTTAAGCAATCTAAATAAATAATATATCCCTCAACTTCTGATCTAAGTGATAATGATGGTGAAACCATTGGTGAAAACCATCCTAAAGAAATAATTTATCCATGTCTTATTATGGAGAAAATATCTACTAAAATTGAAGTAAACTCATGTTAAAAGGGAGAGTACCACAAAAGCTATAATTTTATTTAGGGTTCCTAAGAGAAAGAGAAAAAGATTTGTAGAAATGATAAGTTATTGGGACGTTACTAGCATTCTTACACAACAACGAGCATGAGTAAACTTTGTAATTGCTACACGAGGACTAGTTACAAAGGTTTCAAATGCTCAAGCCATCAACAAATCGATGTTTCTATTAAAAAAACAACATCAGAAAATATCATTCACCACACAAGAAATAGAAATAGATACAATTATTATATAAATTATTTCGTAAAGAGATAGATGATCCATAAGATCATGTTGTAAGAAACATATGCTACAAACAAATTTCCCCTTACAAAGATCAAACTAAGACAAAAACAATTATCCCACAAAAACTAGTTATTATAGAAGTAGGAGAATCCTTCAAAGAACACATTGTTACACAAACATCAAAATAAAAAAAAAGACCATATTGATAATCATATACAAAACTCCTAGGAAGAAGAATTGTTAACTACAAATCCTCTTGAATATATTGCTACAAAGCCATTAAGGAAAGAAAAGAGAAAATGGTCCAAAATTGTATTAAGTAAAATTTATATACGAACCTTCTTCTTATAAACTTAAAATGAAAATTTCAAAATTAAGAAAGGAAATAAGAAGTTGAGATTTTATAAGGAAGAGTCGACGAGTCAATGGGTATGGTTTAGGGTTTTTGTTGGGAGCAGACTTTAGGTTAATTTATTAACGGCATTTGGTTTGTGGTGAAGGAGGAGGTAGAAACAAATTACTCGTCAAATCCATATGAGTTAACTAATATAATTTCTTATGGGGATGGGGTTCAATCATTGATGGTGGGTGGGGATACAGTCCCGAGACTGTCTTTCACAGGGGAAATTGAATGTGGCTTCCATGCTGTTGGGTTATCAGTGATGTCAAAGAACTATTGGAGGTATGGGTTTTCAGAAGCTGATGTGGTACTCTCTGATGGTCAGTTGGGGCATAAATGGGGGGTCTCAGGGGCTTCTGGGACTTTTGTTGTGAGTATTGGTTAATCCTCACATTTAGGACTTCCCTCGGAATTTTTTGATCCTTATAAGGACAATTGAGGTTTTGTCTTGTTACGGGGTCTTTCTATTGATTTAATGGCGAGGGCTTCTAGAGAAATATCATTTGCAGGGTTGGTCATGGAAAAACCCTCTATATCAGTTAGTGTATTTGAGGAGCTGGAGAATTTTCCAGTTGGGTTTTTTGTCTCATATGATATCTGTGGAGGGAAGCTTTCTAGGGAGTCTTCATTAGCTGGCCATACATGGGTTGTGGAGGTGAATGTTACTTGTCCTTCTATTTGTGAGGCATCAAGAAATGGTATGATTCGTAAGAGTGTGGAGGGTGGCCTTGTTGCATTTGCTCTCCCTAGCTCAGGGGGTTTACAATCAATTATGAAACATAGGGTCGAGACTGCCAAAGTGTAGGGACATAAGAAGCATAAATTCATTGCAACATGGATTAAAGACTGTTGTGAAGGGTTAATTTTCGGTAAGGATATGTCTATGTCCAAGTTAGTGGAATATTCAGAATTGGTTGTTGTAGGTCGAGCTTATCGGAGACATTTGGCGGTTCCTTTTCTAAGGGAATGGATTAAGGAGACTTGGGGTTATAAGGTTTCATATGCCCCTAGGGTTCAAAGGCTAGAAAAAAGATGGTTTTCTTTCTTCATGTAAACCAAAGATGATGCAAAATGGGTGATTGATACAAACTGGCAGATGGTGGGGGTGCCTGTGTGTCTTTCAAGGTGGTCTACACTATTTGATGCCAAGAGGGCTAAGGTTTTTGAGGAATTGGTCTGGGTACGCCTACCATGTCTTCATAGTGGATTTTGGGATTTGGACCACCTGAAGGCTATTAGGAATTATATTGGGAAATTTGTTGAAGTTGATATGTCATTTGTGGATACTAGAGTAGCGACACTGGCTCGGATATTGGAAAGGTTGAAAATTCATGAAGGTTTGATGGCTAAAATTCCTATTCACATTCCTTTAAGATCCTTCAATCAAAATATAGATTATGAAGGTATGCCATTTCAGTGTTTTATATGTCATACCTATGGTCATTCAGTTGATCAATATATGCTACAGTTTTGTCCTAGGTTTGTGGGGGCGGATCCTAGGGTATGAAAAGCAGGTGTGTTTGGGGCTACTCCGGGTGAGACAGATCGTCACTTCTGATGTTGTGACAGTTCTCATGGTATGTCTCCATTTGTTTCTATAGTTCATAGCTTATTTTTATTGGATAAATTTGTTAATATTTCTCCATATTTTGCGTCAAATTCTTTTGCTCCCTCTCCGGTAATGGTGAATTGTATCATTATGTGTATTGAGCAATGTATCCCAATTCCAAGGGTTACATCTATGTATTCACTCTCGAGAAATTCTGAAGAGCGGTGTATTAGATACTCATTGTAGAATTAGGTGATAATGGATAGTGATGGTATATGTTCTTCTTCTGGTTTGGGATTGGCCTCCTCCATACCTTTTTATCTAAGGATAGGGGTAGAAAATCTCTACTTTCGCATGCGCAGGCTCAGGCAAAATTGGATGTAGCTTCTAAGAGACAGTATTCTATTAAATGGGTGCTTAAAGTAGTGAAACCTACGATTGGGGTTTCCTGATGAAGATTTTGTCTTTTAATTGTCATGGGTTGGCGAGCCCATAAAAAAAATCGTCACTTAGAAGACTACTAATGGATACTAATATGGATATTATTTTCCTTCAAGAGACTTTGGGTATTGGTTTGTGGGTGAAGACGACATTGGAGTCATTACTCTGGGGTTGGACATTTGAGGCTAATAATGTTTATGTCTGATCTGGTGGCTTAGCAAGTTGGCTTGATAGGACCTTTCATTGTGAGACCATATGGGGTTTTGAAATGGTTATGGGACTCTAATTTTTCTCTGTCAAATTGGCACCTCTCTGTTAGTTGTTAATGTATATGATCCTTATATTAATCAGATCCCATTCTGGGAGAACATGTTTTGTAAATCATTTTTTGAAAATAGGAATTTTACTCTGGGGGCTTCTAAGATGTGGGGTGAAAATGCTAATCATGGTGCACTTGCTCCTTTCTTCATCAATTTGATGGACTCTCATGGGTTGGTGGATATTGAACCTATAAAATTGAATCCTACTTGGAGGAATCATCACTTAGGTGAGAATGGTATTGCTAAGCGATTGGATCCCTTTTTGGTGGTTGAGGATGTTGCATCATCTTTGTTTTGTTTGAGGCAATGGGTAGTTTTTTGTGGGGAATCGGATCAGAACCCAATTTTATTGGAATGCAAAGGGTGAGGGAGGAAACCTCCAAGCCCAATCAAATTAAACGTTGAATGACTAAAGGATGCGCACCTTGTTGATCTAGCTACAAAAAATTGGATTCCTTATTGTCACCATGGTGGTTATGTAGAGGTACAATTTGTGAATAATCTGAGTAAGATCAAGCAATTATCTATCGCTTGGGCTCATGATAAGAGATGTAAGGATGATCAAGTATTAAAAGAAATAGAGAATAGTCTCTTTATTTTAATGGAGGGAAATGGTAGGGGTTTTCATTCAGAAGTGGATAAGTTGGAGGTAATAGGGCTTGAGCGTAGAAGGAGGGTCCTATTGGTTGAGTAGGAGGCAGTATGGAGTTTAAAAAGTTGGGCCATTTGGATACAAAATGGTGATGAGAATAAAAAATTCTTCTGGGAAGTTGCCCAGGGAAAGAAAAGAATTAATACAATATGGGAGTTGGTTGATGAGGCTGGGACTATCCATTTATCTTTTGAAGATCTTACTCGTTTGGGAGTGAAACATTCTAGTGATATTTGCGAAGAGCAGGGGGGCATCCATTGGGGAAATTATACAAGTATCACAATTTTTCCCTAGTTTTATGGAGGATAATGATAATGTGAAGTTGATGGTCAAGGTAACTATGGAGGAGCTAAAGATTGTTCTTGCATCTTTCCAGAAGAATAAGAGCCCTGGTCTGGATGGGTGGTTGGTTGAATTTTTTCTGGGCTTTATAGAGTTGATTAGAGTGGATCTCCTTCGGGTGATTGAGAAATCTTGTTAAGAAGGATTTATTCACCCTCCTTTTAATTATACATTTATTGCATTGATACCCAAGGCTAATAATTTGGGTACACTTGATGGGTATCGGTCTATTTCACTCTGTAATTCTTTATACAAGATTATATCCATGGTTATTGCACAACGTCTAAAGGTGGTTCTTTCTAGAGGATATCAGGGGAATAGTTTGGTTTTCTAGCTGGCAGATAGCTTCATGAGGTTTTTGTGGTTGCACAGGAGGGTGTACTGATTTTAAATACAAGGGGTTTAAAAGGTGCAGTGATTAAACTAGATTTGTCGAAGGCCTATGATCGAGTCAATTGGCTTTATCTCAGACTTCTCTTGACACATTTGGGTTTTTCTATGAGCTTCATTCGTTGGGTAATGAGTTGTGTGACCGTGGTATCTTTTGTTTTACTAATAAATGGGGCAGATTCTCCCTTTTTCACTCTTGGGAGGGGTCTTCATTAAGGGTGTCCACAGTCCCCGCTGTTGTTTTTTCTAATGGTGGAGAGTTTGAGCCATTTTCTGAAGCAAGCTAAAATATCTAACATCTACAAAGGGGTCCCTATTTCTTAGGTTTTGTACATCTCCCATATTTTATTTGTTGATGACATTTTGATATTTTGTGATGGGTCATGTAGAAATGTAGATAAATTGTGTAGGGGGTTAGAGTTGTTTATGAAAGATACAGACATGTTTATTAACCTGGGTAAATCCTCCATTACCTATTCCAATATTGAGGCGGTGGAAATTGAATATTTGTCATCTATGTTTGATTGTTTTGTATTGGATATTGATGAAGGCCTCAAGTATCTGCGGTTCTATTTAAAGCCCAATGATTACCGGAAAGTTGGTTAGCAGTATTTAGTTGCTAAGATTGAGAAGTGTTTAAAAGTATGGTGCCATTGGTGGCTCTCGAGGGATGGAAGGTTAGTGATGGTCAAATCCATCCTAGAGACAATACTGATTAACTAGTTCTCTCTCACTTGGATCCTAATGGGGACTCTAGAGAGATTCGTCGGTTATGTTTTTCATATCTGTGGAGGGGACACAAGGAGAAGGGCCTGCCTTGGGTTCAATTGAATATTATCTTGATGCTAAAAGCGCTGGAGGTTAGGGAAAAAGAAAAAAATCATTTTTCTAAGGCATTGGCAGTTAAGGTTGGGTGGTGACTCATCTCCACGAATAGTCTCTAGACTTTTGTGGTGTATGAGAAATATATTAAACCATATTAAATAAATAAATGGTTGAGGCTACCATCATGGACTGTTGGGAATTCCTCTGTGATGTGGAAGGCATTGTTGAGATCGTTGGAGATTATTAGGAGTGTTTTGGCATGGAAGGTAGGAGATGGGAAGTCTATTTAGGTGGGTTGGGCCCATGGCTAGGTAGTGGAAACGATCATAAACTTCCTGAGGAATTATGCATACTTCTTGTGGAGGCTAGATATAGAACTCTACATCAGATTCGGGATCCTTTAACAACTACTATATGGAAATACGGGTGGATTTCTAAGGACCACTTCAATTTTGTTGGCTATAAATATTGCATGCTAGAATAGATTTACAATTGTGCTCTCTGCTTCACACATTCAAATCATGGATAATGCAGTTATGTTGGTTTAGGACTATGTTTTTTTGGGCATTATACACCGAAGGTGGGTTATATTAAGGTATGTGTGGATGTTCTAGTGCAGAATATCAAATGGTGGTGACATAGATTATGGAAATTACAATGTCTGGCTAGAGCAAAGTTATTTGGATAGTCGTTGATGAAGGTTATGGTACCTACATGGGATTTTTTGTAGAAAAGACAGTTTAATGGTCTGGTTGGTGTTGCTTGTGCAAATTGTCATCAGAGGATATTCTGCATTTATTTGTTAAGTGTCCATTTGTCTGTGATGTTTGGTTAGAGGTTTCGCGGATGTTGGGTATGAATTTTGTTTGGGCGGGTAACCCCCTTGATGAAGCATATGAGACATTGTATTCTGAAGGTCCTTATATGTAATTTTAGGCTCCTCCTATGATTATTGCCTGGGGTATCTGGCTCGCGATGAATGCCTCCATTTTCACTGACAAACTCTTGACTTCTTTAGTGGTGGTTATTCAAGCTATTAGGGTATTCTCATATTTTACATCCATTCCTTCTGTGGGGTGGATCTATGATGTTCAGGCGTGTAGAAAATCTATTGTAGGTTAACCCGATAATGCAATATAAATCAAAGCAGAATATTATAACCTACTTCTACTATCAATTTGTGGAAGATTAAAGATAGATTTGAACAATATAACCAGAAGAAGAAGAATCAATGCACAATACACATGAAAATACTTCGGGGAAAGCCTCAACTAAAAACCCACTAAATGTATTATCATACAAGGTGGAAATACATAGGAATTATACAAAGCCTTAGCTCCCATAGCTAGCCAACTCTCGTTACAATCCTCACAGATGCTCACAGGCAATCTTGGCTGCTCTTCAGCCTTCCTCTCTTCCCTCCAAGCTCTTATTTCCTTGCATTGTTCCTCTAGGATGATTCTCCTTGAACCAAGTGGAAAACTCATCTACCAAGTGGATGATCACCTGATCTCACACACTATCACAACTGTGAAATCCTTAAGTAATGATCCCTTGATTGCATGCATGAGTCTTCTTTATAAGGAAACATGTGCAACTGATAGTACATTGTCCTTGACATTTAACTTAACTGGATCTTTCTCAAAATAAACATGCATGAGTTTCTGATGAGGGAATCTTCAATTCACTGGAGTACATTAGTTGAGTGCATACATGCATCAACTGACTGTTAACTTTCTATTAATTCCTCAAACAGTTTGGAACTAACTTAACTAGACATAACTCAGTAAACTAAGTTAACGAATTACAACTCAAATATAACTCAATCTTATCTCCTTAATTTAAGGCTTATCTCCTTAATTTAAGGGATTTCTCTTGCATGACTTCACAAAGACTTCTAACTTGAATTTCTCCAACTAATTAACTCAAAATAACTTAATTAATTATTTCCAAGTAGTTGTTAAGACTAAATTCGATTTTAAGTCACAATTTAATTCAATGACGAATTAAATTGGAATATTCTTGTTGCCACATTTCAACAGACCCTCTCAAGAAGAAAGGGATTATCTGCCACCCCGATCCTGTCTCTATGGAACTTGAATTTACACTTTGACAATGCCTTTGTCAAAATGTTAGCATCTTTCTCCTCTGTCAAAATATACTGCAGCAACAAGATCCTCCTATCATCAGCAGCTTGATTTACCTTGTAAAGGCAACGGAACTCACAACTGACTTGTTCTCCAGTCTCAAAACCATGTCCCAAACACTGTTACGAACTATGGAGTCATACTCCTCCACCATAACATCAACCCAAATCGGTTGCTGCACTGCTTCCTCAAAGGAAGATGGCTCAGTCTCAACACATTCCCTAGAAAGGGCCATGTATCCATTGTACCTCTCAGATGACCTCCTCTATCAATGCTGAGAAGATGGTGCTCCCACATTCTCTCTTGCATCCTTCAACAATCTATCAACTTCTCTTGTGCACTTTCGTCCATCTCTAGAAGACTCTGCTTGAGTGGATGTCTCCATTCCTAGAACCTTTGCATGCGGCTGCTCCACATCAGTCTGAGGCTCCTCCTCCTTAAGAACCAACAATTCCTCCACAACCTGTAGTTTGAGCTCCCTCTCAAGGGAAACTCGCATGGCTCTCTGCTCATCAAACTTGAGATCTTTGTGAACCACTGTCCTCCGACTAGTAGGCAAGCACACCTTATAGTTGTGACGTGTATCAGTGTGCCATAAAAATATTCCCAACTCTACTATTAGCTCAAGCTTCTTCCATGCATCCTTTGTCACATGGCAATATACCGATGAGCCAAAGATCCTCAAGTGACCCACATATGGTCTATTACTGAATAAAGCTTCCTCTGGTGTATTCATCCCAAGTCTGTGATACTGGCTTCTATTCTGAAAATAGACTGTTGTGTTGCATGCCTCAGCCCACAAGTGAAGTGCTAGGCCTTGGTCATGCAACATCGCCCGTGCTACCCCTACAATAGTTTTTTTCTTCCTCTCGGCCACCCCATTCTGTTGTTGGTTATAAGGTTTCATCAACTCTCATTTAATTCCTTCCACTACACAGAAGTCCTTAAACTCTTGAAAGACATATTTTCCACTGTTATCGCTTCTCAAGGCCTTGATCTTCTTCCCTAACTCTTTCTCAACCAAAACTTTGAACTCACAAAACTTTGAGAAGGTTTGGTCCTTCTTCTTCATGAAATAAATCCAGCATTTACGTGAATAATCATCAACGAAAATCACATAATACCTTTTATTCGCTGTGGATGCCGTCAAGAATGGTCCACACACATCAATATGAACTCACTGTAAGATAACCTTTACTCAACTATCTCAATCATGAAAGGAAGACTTGGTGTACTTTCCCAAGGTACAACCTTTGCAAGTGTCAACTTGCTCAAGTTTACCTTTTGGAAGTCCTATATATATCTGTTACATTATCTTCAAAGCCCTATGATGCAAATGGCCCAACCGCCTGTGCCACAACTCGCCAATGTCTTGGCTTTTTACCAATTCTACTTTCGTACTCAATGCTGCACAATCATCTACCTTTCGTTTATAGGGATTCTTCACCCGAATCCCTATCCCTTTTGGTCTAACCCGTGGCTATGTGTCTTAGGAGCACCTTTCCTTTACTGAAGACAACATTGTAGCCTTTTTCCTCCAACATCGCGACCAATACCAATTTCTTCTTCAGTCTAGACACATACATCACATATGTCAAGGTGAGATGATCTCCATGCTCCCTCTGAAAATTAATCGTTCCCACTCCTAAAACATTATACCTTCCATCGTCACCCATCTCTATGCGCATCTTGAGGTCTTTCTCCTCCAAGGCACTAAATAAAATTTTATCACTGGTCATGTGGAATGAGGCTCCACTATCAAGATACCCAGCACAACCCATCATCGATGACACCATGCATGTGATAAGGGTAAAGTCCATTTCGAACTGAGAGACTAATGCCTCACCTTATAATCCTTCCAAAGATCCCTTCTTAGAATTCTTCGATGGGAATTTAGTTGCATAATGTCCCATCTCGTGATAATTAAAGCATCTTACGTTAGACATGTCGCCCTTCTTCCCTCCATGAGAAGAATTCGATTTGGAATGGGATGCATTCCCCTTCCCTTTCCTTGTCTTACTTGCTAAGGCCAAATTTTTTTCATCATCATTCTTGGATGAAGAACCATCTCATGTGCTCCTCCTAATATCCTCTTGCATAAGATCTTACCACAGTCGTTCCCAATCTGGCAGTTTCTCGCTTCCATTCATAGAGTCCTGGTAGCTATTCAAACTCTTTGGAAGGCCAAGGAGAGCGAGGCTCACTATATAATCATCAACAGTAGTTATTCCCACACTGCCAAGCTCATCTCTGCAAGTGGTGAGCTTGCTCAGATATGTGGAAATAGTATCGCCCTTCTCCATCTTGATTCTTCAAAGCTTATCCTTGAGCGCCAATTTCCTTTGGTCGCTATTGTTTTGGTAGAGATCCTTCAACGTCTTCCACATTGAAAATGGAGTATCCTTCCCATGGAGACTCGAGACAATATGGTCTCTAACTCCCTCAAGGATGATCTGTCTCGCCTTTGCCACACACTTCTTCCACTCAGCCAACTCTTGTGCATTAGTTGAAGCTGGCTTTTGGATTTCTTGAT
>APFE031122833.1:15729-42555 GCA_000404065.3 Pinus taeda
TGATCAATGAATTCCTTCAAGCCATTGTCTTCTAATACAGCCTCCATTCTATCTTTCCATGCTATGTAATTTGAGCTACCTTCCATGACATACTTGAGTCTCAAGACATAGAATGTCATTGGCCAAACTTGAAGTATGATATGAATTCGATATGCACTTACAACCCCGAACTTCAAACTTCAAATTATCTTCTTAGTATATTGTTCATAGCTCTGATATCATGTATAAAATTTCTACAAATCCAACTCTGATACCATGTAGAAAATCTATTGTAGGTTAACCCGATAATGCAATATAAATCAAAGCAGAATACTATAACTTACTTCTACTATCAATTTGCGGAAGCTTAAAGATCGAGCTGAACAATATAGCCAGAAGAAGAAAAATTAATACATAATACACATGAAAATACTTTGGGGAAAGCCTCAGCTAAAACCCCCACTATCTGTATTATCATACAAGGTGGAAATACATAGGAATTATACAAAGCCTTAGCTCTCACAGCTAGCCAACTCTCATTACAATCCTCACAAATGCTCGCAGGAAATCTTGGTTGCTCTTCAGCCTACCTCTCTGCCCTCCAAGCTCCTATTTCCTTGTGTTGTTCCTCTGGGGTGATTCTCCTTCAACCAACTGGAAAACTCATCTACCAAGTGGATGATCACCTAATCTCACACATTGTCACAACTACGCAATCCTGAAGGAATGATACCTTGACTTCATGCATGAGTTTTCTTTATAATAGAACACATGCAACTGATAGTACATTGTCCTTGACATTTAACTGGGTCTTTCTCAGAATAGAAATGCATGAGTTTCTGATGAGGGAATCTTCAGTTAAAAGGAGTACACTAGTTGAGTGCATGCATGCATCAACTGAATGTTAACTCTCTATTAATTCCTCAAACAGTTTGGAACTAATTTAACTAGACTTGACTCAGTAAACCGAGTTAACTAATTACAACTCAAATATAACTCAATATTTTCTCCTTAATTTAAGGCTTATCTCCTTAATTTAAGGGATAACTCTTGCATGACTTCAGAAAGACTTATAACTTGAATTTCTCCAACTAATTAAGTCAAAATAACTTAATTAATTATTTCCAAGTAGCTGTTAAGACTTAATATGATTTTAATTCACAATTTAATTCAAGGACAGATTAAATTTGAATATTCTTGGCTCCACATTTCAACAAGGCAGAATTCATTCACTATAATATCCCATGGGGTTTTTTTATGTTTCATCCAGGGGGAACCCTATTGTTGAAGGGGCAAGGACAATCCTATATATTGCTACAAATCGGTATTTTTATTTTTCTGTGAGTTTAAGGGAGGGGAGCAACAATTTTGCTGGATTGATGGGCCTATATGTTCTTCTTCAATAAGAAACTCTGAAAGATTGTCGGGCTATTCAAGTATTTGGGGATTCTCAGATAGTAGTGCACTGGGTGAATAGAATTCACCACTGTCATATACTTCGATATTTTCCAATCATTGAAGATATAATTCTCTTCATACAACAATTTGATAGTTTTACTATTACACGTCTACAGGGAGAGGAATTTTCTGGCTAATGAGGCTACCAAAAAGCGGTTGGTGCTTTAGATGGGGATGATGCAGATTGAATAGTTCCTTCCAGATGAGTGGGGGGGTTCTTATCATTGTCACTTTCGTGGGATGGGCTCAATATAATTCTGTTGATATGATTTAGGGATGTAGTTTGGACATGATTTTGGTAATAATTGTGTTATTCTTTTATCTTCAATATATATGGAAAATATATAGTACATATGATTTCTGAAATGTATGCAATGCATATATCTACAAATGTAATTTCTACTTTGTTTTGGAAGCAATAAAATTATGACTTTTTCCAAGGAAAAAAAAATTTGAGATTCTATACTAGAATATAGGACAATAAGCATGCAACCTAAAGGTGATAGGTGATAACCCCATATGGGGAAAATTTTATTTTCATGTTAACCTTAAATAACATTAAATTAAATTGAGAGGGAGGATGAAAAAATGAGAGGGTTTACAATTTGCAGTATGGGATACTGTAGCAGACAACAAAATCGTCTCGTCCTGACAATATTCCTAGGAACAAGAAGTCTCGGGGGATATTATATGTTTCAGTTTTTAACTGAAGGGTTATTTTTACATACTCTCCTCCTCACTAGCTCATCGACGTGATCTCAACGCGATACCTCCCTGCTTACCCACTACCTACTACCCTCTCACCGGTTCAGAACCCTCGACGGCATTATTCCTCCATTGTTCTTGTTTCTCTATCGGTTACCGCCATTGACACTAGATTCACTACTCGTCCTATTTTCCTGCTCCAATGGCAGCTGGCGTGATGGACATAGACCTGGCGGACTACTCAAAAGACCTGCTGGAGGAGGGATCCATTTGGATGTCCATGCATTCAGCATCAAAGGGAATGATACCCTATAGTGACATTCTACTCGACACTACTATTGAGCTACCTCAATTTTCTGGTCCTTCCAACCCTGCGGTTATCTTACCGGATGACCCACCAACCTGGCCAGCTCTCTCCTCTCCTCCCCCATTGCCAACTACCTTGGGGTTTTCTCGAATTTCCTTAACCCTAGCCTCGATGATTGTGGCCCTATTCTTGAAACCCTGTCATCCTTGGATACCCACACTACACTTGTAATTTCCAATGCTACTACGGAATAGGCTCTACTAAACCCCCTTACCTCCTCTAACCCCTTATCGGGTTGTTTCACGACCATCCCTTCGCTCTCGGATGCCATCCCTGCAAACCCTAACACTTTGATGGAAGTTACAGAGGATATCAAAAGAGGTTTGGAACATCACCCATCTACAAGTGAGCCTCAACCCCTAAAGAAGTATAAATGCTTTAAGACCAGGGCGGAGGACGTAATATTGAGGCTCGAGGAGGATATATAGTGGGATGACACCATGGATTTTGTAGATAGAGTTCTTGTTAGCAGAATTAGGGGCAGAAATTACACTGCGGCACACTTGAAGACTTGGGCATCGGAGGTTTGGGGACACCACTTGGTTGACATCCCCTTTGTTCAAACATTCGTGCACAAATGGTTCGCCTTGAGATTTGCCAGACCAGACCACACGAAATGGGTATTGTCTTCCTTTTGGCATTTCGAGCATGCCCCTATTTTACTGAAGTGATGGATGCCCTTATTTGACCCAGAGACAAAACGATTGGGGTCATACCTATTTTACTGAAGTGATGGATGCCCTTATTTGACCCAGAGACAAAACGATTGGGGGTAATAATGAAGATCAGGCTACCTGGCTTACCGCTACAGTTTTGGTCAGAAGATATATTCAAAAGGATTGGGAACTTGCTTGGCACTTACATGGAATATGATAAATCACTCCAAACCATGGGGATGATGGCTTATGCGAGGATTCTGGTGCACTTAGACACTAGAGGAGGAAAGCAGGAGCACATTACCATTTAATGGATATCCTTCTCGTGAAAGCAATTATTGGATTATGAAGGAGTCCCTTACCGGTGCCAGAGATGTCATAAGGTCAGACACCTATTCAGAAATTTTCCGTTGAACTGTAAGGACAAGAAAGAGGCACAGAATAAGGAATTTGAAACTCTGGAACCTCACCCATAATAGCGGACTGAGGAGGAATTTATAGAGGAATAACAGGCGATAAATGAAGCGACGAAGGTGGACACGGCCAAAGGATCAAAGAAGAAGCGTGGGAAGACACCTTACCAACCACCCTCCCCTCCTCTGACAAGATCTCGGGTGGCTCAGGAAGATGTCTTCTCCACAGGTATGTCTACTTCCTCTCTCCCTCTCACCTCATCATTTGTAGTAACAAATAGTTCAATAAATTCATATCCCACATCAATCTCATCTACACTTAATCTACATACATCTTACTGTAGTCCCCCCTCTGTGGGTCATTTATATTATCATAGAACCAAGTTGTCTCATCCCATCAATGTCACCTGCACCATACAATTCAACCCTCTGACATTCTCATTTACCAAATCATCCATCACTTCTGCACCATTCCACCCCCCACCCCCCCTCTCGGTAGCCTCCACCTCACGATATCCTCTGCGTTCAAAAGGAAAAATTCAAGAGTTGGATGCTGTCGAATTTGATCTGGAGGTCAGCCCTACACCCCTTAAAACTCTCAGGGGTTGACCATCATCCCTCTCCAAAGCCAAGCACCTTACTGGCAAAGGAAAGCGCTAGGCAAATATCAGGCAATTGGCAGGGTTCTTAGAGCAAGGAATACCCTAACACCACCCCCCCCCCCCATGAAGATAGTATCTTTCAATTGTCGAGGGTTAGCTAGCCCTGGTAAAAAACTAGCTTTGAGAAGACTCTTTTCTTCTGTTTCAGTTGACATCATATTTCTACAAGAAACCTTAGGCATGTCCAGCACTATTATCCCTCTTTTGGAATCATGGTTGGCTAGTTGGTCATTCCATGCACTGGATGTATCTGGCCAATCTGGAGGCATTTCCCTAGGAGTCAAGAATCGCACCATTGAACTGAAAAGGGTTTGGGGGCGAAATGGTCACTTGGGGGCTAGCATATACTCTGCCACCTTAGACGCAAATTTCAGAATTATCAATGTATATGGCCCTTGTCGTGATAGGGCTGATTACTGGAGGGAATTTCTTAGCTCCTCAATTAACCAGAAAGACAATATCATCCTGGGAGGGGACCTAAATTTCTCTATTGGTTACATGGAACCATGGGGTCAACAGGCTCAGATTGATGGGTTGTCTGATTATTTTACAAACCTCTTAGAGGATCACAAATGGATAGAAATCCCCTCTGCAAAGATTCAATTCACCTAGAGGAACAATAGAATTGGGGAACACAATCTAGCCAGGAGTCTGGATAGATTTCCCATTAAGGAGGCCTTATACAATAAGATCCCATGGATTCATCAATGGGTAGGATCAGGAGGTATATCTGATCACAGACCTATTTTTTTTTGAACTAGAAGGTGACAAGCATAGAATTAAGACCGCCTTCAAGTTTAACTCTTCTTGGTTACGAGATCCCACATACATTAAACTATTATGTGATTACAGGATTAATCACCCAGTTGGGGAAGGAGGGGATATTGCAGATGGGTTTGTGCACAACCTAAAGGAGTCGAAATCTTTATCCAAAGAATGGGATTAGAAGAAGAGGTTGTAGGATGACCTTATACTTCAAAAATCTAAATAGGAAATCACCACATATGAAAAAAACTCTGAAGGCACATTTTACTCCCAGGCCCACAAAGATATGATCACCTCCCTCATCTAGAAAAGGACTCAAATACTGAAGGACAGGGAAGAAAGCTGGAGACCTAGAAGCAGGGAGATTTGGTTAAAGGAGGGTGATGATAACACCAAATTCTATCATAGATTTGTTGATGGATGGAAGGCCATCAATACTATATGGGAACTACAGAATGAGTAGGGGCAAACAATACAAACATCCTGCGATCTGGTTAACCTAGCCACTTCACATTTTAAAAACATTTACAAGGCTCCTCATATTTTTAACTTGGTGGAAGTTATGTGCACTATGAGTTTTTCCCAAGGATTGTGGAACAGGATGAAGCTTTGGAACTTACAAGGGAGGTTACCATGGAATAACTTGAGGCCACAATAAAATGGTTCAAGAAAGATAAGAGCCCAAGACCAGATGGTTGGTCCATTGAGTTCTATATTGCATTTTTTGACATTCTAGGCATAGACTTACTAAAAGTCATAAAGGAATGTCGAAGGAATGGAAAGATGTCTACGACCATCAACTCTACATTTATTGCCCTTATACCTAAATCAGATTACCCATCCACTTTCAATGACTTCCGGCTTATATCTCTATGTAATTGTATCTATAAGATTATCGCCAAGATCATTGCTAACTGCCTCAAACCCATCCTATCAACCCACATATCCCTTGAGCAATTTGCCTTCCTCCAAAACCAACAAATTCATGAAGTGGTTGGAACAACTCAGGAATTGCTTCACTCTGTCCATCTTAGGAAATTGAAAGTCGTGATTTTAAAAGTTGATTTATTAAAAGCTTTTGACAAAGCCAACTAGCTCTATATCAAGATGTTATTAACTCACTTGGGCTTCCCCTATGCTTATATTAAATGGAATATGTGTTGCATCACTAATGTGTCTTTCAGTATACTATTCAACAGAGAAGCTACCCCCTTTTTTCATGCTGAGTGTGGGCTCTGACAAGGATGTCCAACCTCCCCTCTACTATTTATCCTCATCATGGAAGGATTCATCAAGATTATTGATGCTGAACATACAAGGGGCAGAATAGAAGGTATTAAAATCAGGGAATCATGCATCCTTACACACCTATTATTTGTGGATGATGTGCTCATCTTCTTAAATGGGAGCATTGGGGATATCACAACACTTTAGAATGCTTTTGGGATATTTCAACAAGCTACTGATATGGTCATTAATGTCAACAAATCCACACTGACAGCCATGGGTTGTACACAACATGAGATTCAATTTGCACTCAGGCATTTTCCATTTAACCTTTTATCCATTGAAGAAGGGTTAAGATACCTTGGATATAGACTAAAGCCTCAATGATACAAAATCAATGATTGGATTTGGCTCATCACCAAGATTGAAAAATGCCTCAACATCTGGTATCACATACCTTTCAAGGGCGGGCCGACTAGTCCTCATCAAAGCAGTACTATAAGCTACACTGGTATATTGGATGACACTCGCTTGGATACCTAGAGGTATTCTAACCGACTACAAAACATTTTTTGTCGTTTTTTATGGAAAGGGAAACAACAAGGAAGAATATTTTCCTGGGTTAAATGGGATACCATTGCCATACCTAAAAGATGGGGAGGATGGGGAATAAAGTAGTTGGACATCTTCTCCAAAGCTCTCGTACCAAAACTGGGTTGGCAGCTCATCAATACAAACAGCCTATGGACTAAAGTTGCTACTGCCAAATATATTAGTCCCTCCTATATCATGGATTGGATTAGGCACAAACAGAGAGTTAGCTCTCATATATCGATCATTTGGAAGGATGTCATAAATTCCATCAACCTCATTCGAGATGGAATTACATGGAGAATACAATCTGGAATTTCTGTTCGAATCAGGGCTGACCCCTAGATAGGATGTGGCAATGCTCATAGATTGTCCGTGGATTTTAAGCATTATCTTGAGAGCCAAGGAATCACGAATATCAGTCACATAGTGGATGAGGCGCACTCCTCAATGTTTCAACAAGCATGGAAATATGCACTTGACCTTAAAATACCTGCACATTGGCAACAAAGCTGGCTTCTTTATATTGATGCATTGATTGAGTCTCATATTTGGATCACAAAAGGAAAGGACGAGGTCATTTTGGCTCACGCCAAGCATGGCAGATACACACCAAAGGAAGGGTATTTGATCTTGATGGAATCAATGAAGCCACCATATATTGAGTCGTGGTGGAAAGCCTTATGGAAACTTTGAGCGGAGCCCAGAACTTGGGTTCTCATGTCAAAAATCCTTTTCAACAAGATTCTGACAAGCTCAAACTTGATGAAGCGAGCTTTCCATGGACTCTTTTGGTGTCACTTATGCAGAGAGAATTCTGAGGACATTGAGCATTTATTTCTAGATTGTCCTATAACTAAAGAGCAATGGAGGAATATTACATCACACTACCCTTCTCTAAAATCTTGGTAGGGAAGGAATATCTCAGAAGCTTGGAACTTATGGTGGGCTGCACATAGTGGAAAAGAAAGGAATATGCCCTTAATCATGTGCTGGGCTATCTAGATTGCTTGGAATTAGGTTATTTTTCATCATAAGGAACCTCACTAGAATTAAATATTTCCTAGGATCATTGTTGATTATGACCACCTACCGGAAGAAGACTTTGTCCCTCCCACTAAAGTCATACAACCTGAAATCATTAATAAGTCCATCCCGTGGGCCTATTTCAATGGATTAGCCCAGGATTTGGGATGTGGGGGAGGAGCATTACTATATTTATATAATGTTCATTGTTTTAAAATTCAAATGGGCCTAGGAAGGGGAACCAACAATTTTACCTCTGTACTGCCAAATGCCTCATACAATTCGCCTTAGAAAAACATTGCAGACATCTACAACTCTTTGGGGACTCTAAAATTCTATGCAATTGGTTAAATAAAACAGTTAATTGCAATGCATACTCATTGAGGCACATATTCGCTGAGGCTCACAAACTTATATCATTATTTGACACTTTTGCATGTCATCATATTTTCAGGGAGTGCAACACAGGGGCATACTTCCTATCAAAGGAGGCAGCGCACAAATAGGATGACAATTGGTTAATATAGGAGGAGGAGGATGGTGCTTTCTACCAGCACTACCACAAGCTGTTCATAGATTTACAAGTAGTATAATGGGCTCACAAGCCCAATATAAAATTTTAATTATATATCTAAGTTATTATGGTTTTTCACACAAAGAGTACTATGATCACTCTCTCTGCGTAGAGACAGTTTTTTATGTTGATATTATGTTGATACATCAATGCTCCTTGCGTGGAACACATGTTTTTTATTTTTATTTTTGTACAACTACATACTGACAGGCTATCACCTCACATATGCATATGCTACGGCATCTACAAATTGTAATTTTCAAACATTAATGGAAATTACGACTTTTTTTTCAGGGGTAACAAAAAACAACAACATTAAATTAAATTAAATTAACAAAAAACAAAAAAATTACATAAAAGAAAAAAAAATTACCTAAATAAGGTCCTTGTTGGAAAATCAAGAGACTTAGAGAATATATACGATTTTCTTTAACTTGATAATTACTTGTGATGTGTGTTGGCCTTTTATTAATTTATTAGATCTTTTTCATCAAGCAGTTATCAAAACAATGAATATCACAACAAGACAAAGTACACAAGATAAAACCCATAAAAATTCTTCTCTTCTTATAGAATTTGTTTGCAAAGAGACTTCCAAGCCCGAAACACCAAAGCCCAAAGTCATCCATAGTACCAAATCATCCCCCCAGAAAGATCTTCTTCAAGGTAACTTCCAAAAATTTGACCTATTGCAACTTCACTCCAGAATTTCAGCCCTGCAACTACTCCTCATAATTTCAGCCCTGCAATTTTGGCCTCTTGCAACTGCAACTGCACAAAAACCCTAACTTTGCATTTTTGGACAGAGAGATAGAGAAAATATCCCAAGAAAACTTTGATTCATTTTTCCTTTTTTCGTCCTTCTCGCTCATCTTCTTCTTCATTGTCGTAGATCAAACTTATGTTGAGTGAGTGACACAAATGAGGTTGATCTCCTTGTATTTATAACCTCCTTTAAGGGTAGAATTTCCCTCCCTTAGACTAACTTGCCTTAACTGGGGTCGACTTGTTCTTGGAGAAAAAAATGGTTTTTTCTTAACAAAATAAACATTTTTCTTTCTTTATAATGAGTCCAAATGGGACTATAATACATGACATAATTTCTTCTTTGCCCTACACAAACTTAGAAAGACCTAGAACCATGAATAAAATGAGTTTAACCTAGACTTGAGCATGAAACCATGCTTTACATAAAATTAAATTTTCGTTTTCTTTGTTTTATTTATTTATACAAATTATACAATGTCATGTTTACAAATAGGTCATTATGAAGACTGAACCTAGTTACAATTCCAATAGTCCCTAGCATGAGATATATAGTTTGGGGGGGGGGAGAGTGGGGGTGTGGTGGGTGGTGTATAACGCTACCATCCCACCAACTACAAGAGGAGCGAGATGCGGCATTGCCTTCTTATGATGAATTTAAAACACACATCCCATCACATTGGTTTATCTATGTGCTATAATTATGTTACCACCCTATCGTTCATGTCACTTGTGTCTGGTTTAGTGGCATATTTCCCTGGCATTTCCAGTATCATCAAGTTGTTAACTCACCCCACACTTGTAAGACTATCAAAATTTGTAAGCTTGCTCCCAATTTGCATAATGGTCATTTCAAGAGGCAAATAATGATGATGGCACGTTGAGCCATCTTTCTCCGCATGAGGATAGTGGCTAGTAGTTTGTAAGCATTCATTTGTTGTACATTCAATTTAATGGCATCTAGTATATTTTAGGAGTTTCAGGCCTAATCATAAGTATTTAGAAGGAGCATTGGTAATATATCTATTGTTTTAATCTTTTCTCCTTGCAATGATTCACCCCCTTTGGAAAATTTGGTGGTATTCCTTGCTATAACTGTTGTGTTGAGGCCATTCTACTAACCGATCAGAGTTGTTTTTTTGTTATTTCCTTGTTTTTCCCAGTCATCAACTAATTCCTCATTGGCTTTTCTTAGCTCCAACTCCTCTCCGTGTACCAATGGACAATCCTTCCCTTTGACTTCATCTACCTCCTCCACTTTCGCTCTCCTCTATGTGCTAACCTATCTCTATGGAAATATCACTCCTCATATCTCTTTCTTTGTGATTTATTAGAGATAGAGAGTGCAGGTCCACTATATAAATACCTATTACAGGGATATTGGAAACCCCAAAGCCTAGGAATGGGTTGAAAGCTTTGCTTCTTTTTATCATGAGTTTACTTCTATAAGCATTCAAGAGGAAATCACCCAAGCCAAGCCAAATGTGACATTACAAATGAGAGACAATGCATTATTGACTCCAAGGTGTTTGTTGAGGTGGCAGGATGGGTTCTAAACATGAGCCACTACTAGGGTCACCTCAATCACTATATACACATAGTCAATATTTATTGGCACCTCAATTGGTAGCTAGGCCACATGCTAATGGATTCTCTGGTTAATAGAAGGACCAACGTCTCCAATGTAGGGAATCCCACATCAACAAGGGATCAAGTAAACATCTTTAGGGTCTACAAAGTCTTTAACAGATCCAAAAAAAATCTAATAATATTGAGAAGTTTAAAAAAAAAAAAAGTTTATATTTTCTTTACATTAATTAAAATAAATATTATATAACATTTTTTATTCACCAAAAACGTATATGTGTACATAACCTCTTTTAAAAAACAATTAAAAGCAATTTTGTAATCCTTAAATATAGAATAAAAAAATAAAATTTGATAATGTGAAAAATATTTTGAAATCTAAACTAAATCTAAATATAAAGTGGATAATTTTAAAAGAATTTTTTTTATCTTCAACATCTTTTTATTTAACCATATTTATATTTTTCCTTACATTAATTAAAATAAATATTATATAATATTTTTTAATTTTTATTTTAACAATGTTTTCTCTTTTGCATTGATTAAAATATAAATTAAATAAAAAATATAAAAAATAATTTTAAACAAAATTGACCTCAACGCTATCAAAATTTATCACTACATCGAAATTTGATTGATACCTCCCATTTCAAAATGAATTTAAAATGATAATAAATAACTTTTTATTCACTTAAATAATAATAAATAACCTTTTTCTTCACTAGAGTGTCGATAGTTGCGAAATGAAACTAAAATGATATTAAATAGATAATATTTTTCTTCACGAGAGTGCCGACGATTGTGAAGGCTCAAATATGTTTTGATCGTAATCATATTTAAGTAATACCCCTGCCATTTTAGAATCACCTCAAGTATTACACAAAATTAGATCGACATCTAGGGTTTTCTAGGGTTTTCAAGTAATCTTCGAATTAATTGCCAAGATATCTCAATCTGCTGTCGTGTGGTCTTTATATTTGGTTGCTATGGATTCTTCAAACGACCAGAAAACACAGGATGCGCCGTCTAGAGACTACGATAACTCAGAAAGGGAAGAATACGTTGCAGAAGAGCATAAAAATGATAGCTCTAGAGAGGCTTCCAGTCCTGGAAAAATCTTCATCGGCGGACTTTCGAGGAGTACCACCACAGACGCTTTTACGAAGCATTTCAGTAACTATGGCGAACTAACAGACTATGTTATAATGAAGGATCGCGTCACTGGGCAGCCTCGGGGATTCGGGTTTGTGACTTTTGCTGACCCCTCTGTGGTCGACAAGGTTATAGAAGACACCCACATCCTGGATGGCAAAACGGTGGAAATTAAACGAACCATTCCAAGGGGAAATATGTCGAAGGGCCCAAAGACAAGAAAGATATTTGTGGGCGGTATACCCAAAGCTATTACTGATGATGAGTTGAAGAACTACTTCGACAAATTTGGCAAAGTTGTAGAACATCAGATCATGCGAGATCGAAGCACTGGGCAGTCCAGGGGTTTTGGTTTTATCACTTTTGACAGTGACCAGGTTGTTGAAGAAATTATATCCAAAGGGAAAATGATTGAGGTAGGTGGAAAGCTGGTAGAGATCAAGAAGGCTGAACCCAAGAAACCCTTGTCTGACGCTGCTCCTATTTATGGGTTTGATAGTAGGCCTCCCTACGTGCCTGCTGGAGTTGGTGGCTTCAGAGATAATTATAGTGGGTTTGGAGGGGCAGGTTATGGCAACAACCAATATATGTCAGCAGGAGGTTATGGCAATAGGCCTGGAGGGTATGGTGAGTATGGAGGTTCTCAATATGGTAGAGGTTATGGAGTTTATGGGGTTGGCAGCTCAGGAGGCTATGAAGAAGATCCTTCTCGTGGTTATGGAATTCGTCCTGCTGACTTATCGCGAAGGGTTCGGTGGGTATGGCAATGGGATGACTGGTGGCAATGGAGGTGCAGGTGATGGTTATGGTGCAAATGATAGTTATAACTCATCACGCGTTGGTAGCCCTTATGGCAGGGGTGGTGCTTATGGTAGTGGTAGGGAAGGCTACGGAGGTAGAACAAATAATCGATATCACCCATATTCCAGGGAGAACAATAGGCACCAGAGTCTATCCAAGCAATAGCTATTGAGAGCAGACACAGAAGTGAGTTTTAGAGGTCCAAGCAATTCCACATATTTACATTGTAGCTTTTAGTTTTTTTTAAATGAGAACTAAATGTCATGTAATATGAAGCCATGAATTGTAGTTCTAATAATTAAAAATAATATCAAGTTTATTTATTTTTTATATAATAATGAAAAATAAAAAGTAATTTAAAATAATATAAAAACAATGTAAAAAAACATTTCTGCACAAACTTAATATGAGTTTTAATTAGAAAAACAACCAATAATCAAAGGATCCATACATGGGACTTCTTCCATGCACTTCAAAGTCTTCCTCATTCACCCCATTGTGGAAGGTTCCCTTGATAACCCTTACAAGCCCCATGTCTAATTTTTCCCTGGGGTTTCTTGGAAACTATGATCTCCCTGAGAATTCTGTCTCTTATTTAACAATGAAATAAAATGCAATAAAACAAGCAATATAGTCCTTAATCCCATAATGAATAAGGTTGATCATCCATCCACAAGAAATATAGTGTTCCACTAAGTATTGTATTCAACCAATAGAGATTTATCTTCACCCTAGCTTCTTATAACCATTCACCTTAACTTATTATAACAATTCACCCTAACTTCTTATAACCATGATTTTAACTATCTTGTACTGGTTAAAAAACTTGAAGATCAATTACAAGAAGTTTAACTTCTTTTCTGATGAAGTTTGAGACTAGAAATCACATGTTTGAGTTAGTTTGAATTTTTTAAATACTCTTATGTGTCCACAAATATCTATTATAGTAATCCATAACCTTAAAAAATAGGTTGAATGTTGGTTGATTGTATTAGAACACGGATCAATCCTTCAAGTAGGTGTGAATATCTTGAATGGTTATGCTTTTGGAAAATATGATATTATATTCACTTTCTATCATGTCTCATAAGGAGTTGGTGCTTCATTTTAGCTTTTGTTGATGAACTAAGAAGTTGGTGTCGATAAACCAGAGAGTTGGTGCTTCTTATAATCATTGTGTGGCTTCCTCCTACTTTGGGCCTCCACATAAAAATATTTGCAACCTGTATATTTATGTGCTCTAAGAATATATGGCCGAATTTATTGTTTCCTCGAGAGTAGCAACCACAACTTACAATTGTTACCCTCCACTTATAGGTTTTTGATCACAATTTCAATATTGTCTGAGGAAAAATCAAAGTTTTGACATATGATTAATTATCAATCATTCTTAAGACTGGTTGGAGGGGAGTAAGTAGATGTTCTTGCAGCCATAAGTGCAAGCCTTGTGAATGGCTATAAGCCTGCTAGTAGTGGCAAAGAAGTTTTGCTTGGGGTTTAATTAGCTAAGAGAGATAGATTGACTAGCCCTAAGTTAACAGCTAGAGAAGGATATTTGACAGTCATAATGGCCTGCCCTCCGCCCCAAATTTTGTCTTCATTGGAGTAGCACAGGAAGGCAATAAAGGGAAGAATTTCATGTTAAATTGTAGCAATAAAATGCTTCATTTGACTTGTGCCTTGGTCAAATGGATAAATTTGAATGTCCACATCAGCAAGATGACTTGAGTTGTAGTTAGAAAGAGTGACATGGCCAAGTCAATTAAGTCAGGCAATTCGAGTTTGTGGTAAAGAAGTAGATTTGTTCATGAGTTGATTTCTAAGATCTAGTAATCTAGTAGAGTTGTAATTAGTGAAACTTAGTTATCTGAGCTCTAGTCATGAATAGAATCAGTAGGAGTTCAGTTGAGTAGCTATAATTGTTGTTAACTCACTAATCTCTCAATTAACTATTCAATTTACTAAAAATAGCCCTAGTCATTCATGCAATTCGAATTGCCTAGTTGAGTGGAGGGAAAAAGCATAATTGCATTTATTGTGTATAATTTTGAGTGCCAATAGTTTTCATGTAGCAGGTGAGGAATTTTCTTGGGATTGTGCAAGAAAATAGGGGCTCTTCTTATTATTTAGGAGCAGGAATTGCGCAAGGAAATAAGAGGAACCAAGAGGCCTGTTTTGGCTAAGTATTGGCTAGAGTGGACTTAGGAGGAGATTAGTATTGCAGTGTAGATTGAGCTTCAAGGATTGGAGTTGTCATTGTAATAGATCATTTTTCTTATCTGACATAATACAAATAGAGGAGGGGATTTTCCCAGTTGGGTTCCCTAGTAAAAAAATTGTGTTCGTTTTGATTGAATGATTGCATATGTGTATATTGTATGTTTTCCCTTTTGTGGATTGGGTAGAATAAATTTGTGTCTATTTTTTTTCAGCCCCTAAGTGTTGAGACATTGAAGGACTCATGTTCAACTAGAGGGCACATTGAAAATCCATGTTCAATAGAGGCAAAGTTGCAGATTGGGAGCAAATGGACTAGCAGACGTGTTCAAGAATTGTGGACTGAATGGGTTTTGGGGCGCCACATAAGCAAGTAGATCAAGGATGTGTTTTTCAAGGTAGATTGGTGGTCAACATGATAGACAACAAGCCCTAGTTGTATGTACTTGTATCAGTGGATGTATGAGGGTCATTATCCTTGGTGCGGGAGCCCTACATTGTTGTATTAAAGTTTTTAATACAACAACGAAGGGTTGAAAAATTTAAAAATTGTCATGTGTTCTAGTTGATTCACTCATGTGTAATTTTATACTTTGCAAAGTAGGATGGTTGAGGCACATGAGTAGTTTTTTTCAATGATTCTAAGACCTAACCCAAATTCTCATGTGCCATGGAAAATCAACAAGAGTCACTCAAAATTTCAGGTTTGTTTCGAACTTTCTCATTAATTTTGTGTGTAGAGAGGTTTAAACAGTTGAACCAAAGTAACTTTCAACCTAGATGGTCGTGGAGAAATTAGAAATGATCCTGGAATGACAATTTAATTGCTTATTTGAAGGATGTCACATATAGAATTCCTTGAAACAATTCATTGTAAGTTATTTCGAGTGTCAGATTCCATGCATGTTTCCAACACTACATTTTTGTAAAGCTTCAATTTGAATGGTAGTCATCCACTAGTATCAATATTCATCCACCATGGGAATTAATTGTCCCTCAGTGTTCTTCTAAGATATAGTCTTAGGTTTGAAATATTTATCGTTGTTTCTCTTCTAATACCTTTTCTTGTTAAAAATTGGCAACTCGGGGATGAATTTATCCTATAAGAAATCATATCTTTCAATTTTGTTTGAACCACCTATAATAAAATTTCATTCCTGACAATTCTAATATGACTCTCCAAATATAGAAAGTCATGTCTAAATGATCAAGGATGATCTCGACATATGGAATCCACTTTAAAATCAAATCAATCATGATTATACAAGTCAAGAATTAATACTTTTTATCCTTACTATTATTATTATTATATTATTATTTATAAAATAATCTAAAGTCATTCACTTTTAATGGATTAATAAAAAAGAATTTATCTCATGGAATAAGTAAATTAAATTGAGAATCTCTTACTTGGCAAACCAAACCTCTCTCTTGGAATAAAATAGTAACTCCACATTTAAGAGAATGTAACTCTCCCTCACTAATTCAATGTATAAAAAAAATGTAACTCCTCCTCATTAAATGCACTTGTAACTCCCTCATTCAATTTGATTTGTAACTCTCACCAAATATTCTGTCATGTCTAAATGTAACTCTCTCCCTAATTCGAATTGTAACTCCTCAAACAAGTGTACATCTATCTCTATTCTTGGGATGAGTTACACTTCTCCTCAAGTAACTCCTCCCTCATGGAATTCTATTCTCCTATTATTTACACAAGGCATGAATTCATTTTATAACTCCTTTCCTTTCTAATCTATTTAAGCAAGAGCAAGTGAGAGTTGAGTAACATGTTCATTGTGAAAAAGGAGAGCAGGTGTTGAGTGTGTGCAAGAGAGGTGTGAGAACTAGTGAAGATCAAGAGCAAGGAAAAAGTTGCAACAAGTGCGAAGGACATGATCTGATCAAGAGAATGAGGATATATTCAAGCAAAGAGAAAGTGCACTTCAGTTGCAAGTTGATCATACATTGGTGAATTTATTCACTCTCTCTCTCTCTCTCTCTCTCTATGTGTGTGTTGGTGAACAATTGTAAAAATCTAATAGAAGAAGAACTATGTTGGTTTTCCTCCTTGAGGGGTTTTTCCTTGGTCATTGGACCAAAATCCCAGTTTCTCATATTTTTGCTTGGCTATATTCATATGATCCTTAAGTTTATGTTCTATATACAATTGTTGACCTGAAAATTTTTGAAGAAGAAATTTGCATTCTAAGTAATTGTAACAACATAGAACATTCAGTTTTTATGCAAACTACATTTAGCTTTTTGCAAAGTACATTCAGTTCCATTCAGTTTTTTGCATAGTACACTCAATTTTCTGCAAAATACATGAAGTTTTCAGCATATAACTTTCAAGTTTCTGTAAATAATTTTTAAATTTTTGTAGAGAAATTTTAGATTTTAACATTTCGAGCACTAAATCTATCTCAGTGCCATGTTAGTTCACAATAGCAATTAGAGTCTCCAAAATCTAAAAACTTATATTTATCTTTCAATAAATACCTTGCTCAATGCCTTCAAGCCTCTATTCCAATTGACTAATTCTAAAATTAAGAATGTGAATATTATTGAGGTGACCCAAGGTAATTGAAATAGAGTGGCAAGCAATGGAAAGATGGACTAGATAAAGCATCAATTAAAACTTTGGGCACAGACAATAGCGATTTGATGATGACACTGGCGGAAATAGTCGCTTAAGAAACCCCAACAATCACCCCGCAGGTCACCGTTTCCTTGACAATCCAAGCTTTTCCTTCCTAACCAGAATGCCTTCGAAAAAGGCTCAAAACAATGATTTCCCCTTTTTAATTAAAAATGCTCGTAGTACACCGTGGATCACCATCTAACTAAACCGATGGTCCAGATTAAATCGCATCATCGCAAGTCGCAAGTCGCAAAGGTCTTGATTTGGAGCTTCCCTTGTTAAAGCCCCAGTGCGATTTATCGCGCCAATCGTTGCTTCCCTCGGCTTAAGGCCTTTATCAGTTCAACTCCAATATTCTAATGCGATATGTCGGCAGTCGCATGTCGTATTGTTTCAAGGGTGGGGCCTTTACCATATGCCACTTTGATACTATGATGTGATCAGTAATGGTTCATGGACCCAATAAGGTTTAAAACCTTTGTCTATAAGATTTCAGATCTAGATTTCGCATTTGATCTATGTTTTGCACTGATTCTTAGTGCAAACTGGATTTTTGTTTGCGGGATCAAAACCATACAAATGAACTTCGCCGATCCGATATCTGTGATCCAATGGTTGGGATTAAATCAACATCAAGCAATGATACTTATATAAAAGGCCTTTGTGTTCTATTAATCTAGTGGTTTATACCGTGAAACAAAAACAAACAAAGGAATAATCAACTCTGCCCTGAACACAAGGAAACAAAAGAAAACCGAGGATTTCCATAGGCTTAATAAGCAATCACACGCACAACATCATTTATTCAAAATAAAAGAGGTTACATAGTCTTGGCCTTAGCCCGATTATACAAATAAAGACCTATGTTTCAAAATACAATCCACACACTATTTTTTCCCTCGATCCACTCAATCCTCTCAAAAATCCTCACTCTGTTACATTTTTCCTTCTTTTTATCAATTGAATATCACTCTAATTGTGTCTAACAACTCAATCTCTATTTTTAATAAATCTAACAGCAACTCTCTAATTCCTAGCTCTATGCTAACAACTTATCTTTGAATCTAAAATAGGACAATTTCTAACTATTACAATAATGAAATACAACTCATTTCTTGAGGGATCCAACCCTCTCAGTAAAACTGGATTTTCACCAACTTGTTTAGCCACAACACGTGAATAAACTTTCACATTGCTAGCTAAGTTCAAATTCTCCTGCATCAAACTCCCGAGGAAGAAAAGAACCATCCTTCATACTTTCGGGACTTATTCCATACTTCTGTAACTCTATTGTGGTTAACCAGCTAGATTCCTCCACTCGTTGTCCTTTCCATTTTACTAGATATTGAATTTGCACGTCAGCAAGATGACTTGAGTTGTAGTTAGAAAGAGTGACATGGCCAAGTCAATTAAGTCAGGCAATTTGAGTTTGTGGTAAAGAAGTAGATTTGTTCATGAGTTGATTTCTAATATCTAGTAATCTATTGGAGTTGAAATTACTGAAACTTTGTTATCTAAGCTCTAGTCGTGAATAGAATCAGTAGGAGTTCAGTTGAGTAGCTGTAATTGTTGTTAACTCACTGATCTCTCAGTTAACTAGTCAATTTACTAAAAATAGCCCTAGTCATTCATGTAATTCGAATTTCCTAGTTGAGTGGAGGGAAAAAGCATAATTGTATTTATTGTTGTATAATGTTGAGTGCACATAGTTTTCATGTAGCAAGTGAGGAATTTTCTTGGGATTGCGCAAGCAAATTTTTATTCTTTAAGAGCAAAAATTGCGCAAGGAAATAGGAGGAAGCAAGAGGCCTGTTTTGGCTAAGTATTGGCTAGAGCGGACTTAGGAGGAGATCAATATTGCAGTGTAGATTGAGCTTCAAGGATTGAAGTTGTCATTGTAATAGATCATTTTTCTTATCTGACCTAATACAAACAGAGGAAGGGTTTTTTCCAGTTGGGTTCCCTAGTAAAAACATTGTGTTCGTTTTGATTGAATGATTGCATATGTGTATATTGTATGTTTTCCCTTTTGCGGATTGGGTAGAATAAATTTGTGTCTATTTTTTCATCCCCTAAGTGTTGAGACATTGAAGGACTAATGTTCAACTAGAGGGCATATTGGAAATCCATGTTCAGTGACTTAAAGGAGAAGGACCATCAATAGAGGCAAAGTTGCAAATTAGGAGAAAATGGACTAGCAGATGTGTTCAGGAATTGTGGATTGAAAGGGTTATGGGGCGCCACATCAGCAAGTAGATCAAGGATGTGTTTTTCAAGGTAGATTGGTGGTCAACATGATAGACAGCAAGCCTTAGTTGTATGTACTTGTATCAGTGGATGTATGAGGGTCATTATCCCTAGTACGGAAGCCCTACATTGTTGCATTAAAGTTGTTAATACAACAACGAAGGGTTGAAAAATTTAAAAATTGTCATGTGTTCTAGTTGGTTCACTGATGTGTAATTTTATACTTTCCAAAGTAGGATGGTTGAGGTACATGAGTATTTTTTGTCAGTGATTCTAAGACCTAACCCAAATTCTCATGTACCATGGAAAATCAACAAGAGTCACTCAAAATTTCAGGTTTGTTTCATACTTTCTCATTAATTTTGTGTGTAGAGAGGTTTAAACAATTGAACCAAAGTAACTTTCAACCTAGATGGTCATGGAGAAATTAGAAATGATCCTGGAATGACAATTTAATTGCTTATTTGAAGGATGTCACATATAGAATTCCTTGAAACAATTCATTGTAAGTTATTTCGAGTGTCAGATTCCATGCATGTTTCCAACACTACATTGTTGTAAAGCTTTAATTTGAATGGTAGTCATACCACTAGTATCAATATTCATCCACCATGGCAATTAATTGTCCCTTAGTGTTCTTCTAAGATATAGTCTAAGGTTTGAAATATTTATCGTTGTTTCTCTTCTAATACATTTTCTTGTTAAAATTTGGCAACTCGGGGATGAATTTCTCCTATAAGAAATCATATCTTTCAATTTTGTTTGAACCACCTATAATAAAATTTCATTCCTGACAATTCTAATATGACTTTCCAAATATAGAAAGTCATGTCTAAACGATCAAGGATGATCTCGACATATGGAATCCACTTTAAAATCAAATCAATCATGATTATGCAATTCAAGAATTAATACTTTTTATCCTTAATATTATTATTCTACTATTATTTATAAAATAATCTAAAGTCATTCCCTTTTAATGGATTAGTAAAAAAAGAATTTATCTCATGGAATAAGTAAATTAAATTGAGAATCTCTTACTTGGAAAACCAAACCTCTGTCTTGGAATAAAATAGTAACTCCACATTTAAGAGAATGTAACACTCCCTCACTAATTAAATGTATGAAAAAAGTGTAACTCCTCATTAAATGCACTTGTAACTCCCTCATTAAATTTGATTTGTAACTCTCACCAAATATTCTCTCATGTATAAATGTAACTCTCTCTCCCTAATTCGAATTGTAACTCCTCAAACAAGTGTACATCTATCTCTATTCTTGGGATGAGTTACACTTCTCCTTAAGTAACTCCTCCCTCATGGAATTCTATTCTTCTATTATTGACACAAGGCATGAATTCATTTTATTACTCCTCTCATTTCTCATCTATTTAAGCAAGAGCAAGTGAGAGTTGAGAGTAGCATGTTCATTGTGAGAAAGGAGAGCAAGTGTTGAGTGTGTGCAAGAGAAGTGCGAGAACTAGTGAAGGTCAAGAGCAAGGAAAAAGTTGCAACAAGTGTGAAGGACATGATCTGATCAAGAGAAGGAGGATAGATTCAAGTAAAGAGAATGTGCACTTTAGTTTCAACAATTGTAGAAATCTAATAGAAGAAGAACTATTTTGGTTTTCCTCCTCGAGGGGCTTTTCCCTGGTCATTGGACCAAAATCCCAGTGTCTCATATTTGTGCTCGGTTATATTCATATGATCCTTAAGTTTATGTTCTATATACAATTGTTGATATGAAAAGTTTTCAAGAAGAAATTTGCATTCTAAGTAATTGTAACAACATAGAACATTCAGTTTTTATGAAAATTACATTTATCTTTTTGCAAAGTACATTCAGTTCCATTCAGTTTTTACATAGTACACTCAATTTTTTTCCAAATACATGAAGTTTTCAGCATATAACTTTGAAGTTTCTGTAAATAATTTTTAAATTTTTGCATAGAAATTTCAGATTTTAACATTTCGAGCACTAAATCTATCTCAGTGCCATGTCGGTTCACAACAGTAATTAGAGTCTCCAAAATCTAAAAACTTATATTTATCTTTCAATAAATACCTTGCTCAATGTCGTCAAGCCTCCATTCCAATTGACTAATTCTAAAATTAATAATGTGAATATTATTGAGGTGACCCAAGGTAATTGAAACACAGTGGCAAGGCATGGAAAGATGGACTAGATAGAGGATCAATTAAAGCTTTGGGCACAGACAATAGCGATTTGATGATGACGTTGGCGGAAATAGTGGCTTAAGAAACCCCAAAAATCACCCCGCAGGTCACCGTTTCCTTGACAATCCAAGTTTTTCCTTCCTAACTGGAATGCCTTTGAAAAAGGCTTAAAACAATGATTTTCCCCTTTTGAATTAGAAATGCTCGCAGTACACCGTAGATCGCAATCTAAATGAACCGACGGTCCAGATTAAATCGCATAATCGCAAGACGCAAGTCGCAAAGGTCTTGATCTAGAGCTTCCCTTGTTAAAGCCCCGATGTGATTTATCGCTCCAGCGATTTATCGTGCCGATCACTACTTCCCTCAGCTTAAGGCCTTCATTGCTTCAACTCCAATATTCTGATGCGATATGTCTGCAGTCGCAATGTTTTAAGGGTGGGGCCTTTACCATATGCCACTCTGATATTGCGATGCGATCAATAATGGTTCATAGACCTGATAAGGTTTAGAAACCTCTGTCTATAAGATTTCAGATCCGGATTTCGCATCTGATCTATGTTTTGCATTGATTCTTAGTGTAAACTAGATTTCTGCTTGCGGGATCAAAACCATACAAATGAACTTCATCGATCTGATATTTGTGATCCAACGGTTGGGATTAAATAGGCATCAAGTAATGATACTTATATAGAAGGCCTTTGTCTTCTATTAATCTCACGATTTATATCGTGAAACAAAAACAAACAAAGGAATAGTCAACTCTGCCCCGAATACAAGAAACAAATTCAAACCGAGGATTTCCACAGGCTTAATAAGCAATCACACACACAGCATCATTTATTCAAAATAAAAGAGGTTACAGAGTCTCGGCCTTAGCCCGATTATACAAATAAAGACCTCTGTTTCAAAATACAATCCACACATTATTTTTTCCCTCGATCCACTCAATTCTCTCAAAAATCCTCACTCTGTTACATTTTTCCTTCTTTTTATCAATCGAATATCACTCTAACTATGTATAACAACTCAATCTCTATTTTTAATAAATCTAACAACAAATCTCTAATTCCTAGCTCTATGCTAACAACTTATCTTTGAATCTAAAATAGGACAATTTCTAACTATTACAATAATGAAATACAACTCATTTCTTTAAGGATCCAACCCTCTCAGTAAAATTGGCTTTTGACCATTCAATCAATGAATTTCAACTTGTTTAGCCACAACATGTGAACAAGCTTTCACATTGCTAGCTAAGTCCAAATGCTCCTGCATCAGACTCTCGAGGAAGAAAAGAATCATCCTTCATCCTTTCGGGACTTATTCCATACTTCTGCAACTCTGTTTTGGTTAACCAGCTAGAATCCTCCACTGGCTTTCCTTTCAATTTGACTAGATATTGAAAATAAGTCTACCCTCTAGTTATTTTGGATACTCTTTACTCCAAAACAGCTTCAACTTCTTTCTTCGTTATCTTTGGCATTTGTTCTTCCGAGTTCAAGCTTTGAACTTCATCTTCTGTAATTTCCTCCTTTAGCTTTGTCTCTGTCTCTTTGTATGGATACAAATTTGCAACAATGAAAATAGGCGATATTCCAATCCCTTCTAGCAATTCAATTTCATATGCATTAGCTGAAAACTTTCTTACAATTATACATGGTCCTATCTTTTTCATTTTCAGTTTATTGTAAGTTAGTAGGAAATATTTCTTTTCTCAAATACACCGTCATTAAATATCCCACTTTGAATTCTTGCTCTCTTCTTTTTATATCTACCCTCTATTTGTATTTGTCATTGATTTCCTACAATCTGCCTTTGACATCTTCTTGTAATCTCTGCATCTGTTCTGCAAACTCTTCAGCTTTTACATTTCTTGTTTCCTGTTTACCCAAATCTCTGAGCTCATACACACCTCTTGGATTCATTCCAAAAACAATCTGAAATGGACTCATTCCAATACTTTGGTTTGGAGTGTCATTATAAGCAAACTCAGCCCGAGCTAGTGCTAAATCCCACTGTTTAGGATTTTGATACACTAAACTTATCAATATGTTTCCCAAGCTCATGTTTACTACTTCGGTCTGTCCATCTATTTGAGGATGGTATGTTGAATTAAAACTGAGGTTAACTCCCAATTTCTTCCAAAGAGTTCTCTAGAAATGTCCTACAAACTTTGTATCTCGATCAAACACAATACTTACAGGTAACCCATGTAATCTTACAATTTCTAAAAAGAATAGATTAGCTATATGTGGTACGTCACTAGTTTTCTTACAAGCAATGAAATGTGCCATCTTGGAAAATCTATCTACTACAACATAAATGGAATCATTCCCTCTCTGGGTTTTTGGTAATCCCAAAACAAAATCCATGCCAACTGCATCCACGGTCGGTCCGGTATTGATAATGGTTGATACAATCCTGTATTATGGCTCCTTCCTTTAGCATGCTAACATATCCTGCACTTCTCAACAAATTTCTTAGTTCATCAGTCTACATTTTTGGCCAATAATAAAAAGCATTCACCTGAGCAAAGGTTTTGTCTTGTCCAAAGTGACTAGATAATCCTCCACTATGTTTTTCCTTTATTATATTTTCCCTCATAGAACATTTGGGAATACACAACTTGTTGCTTTTAAACAATAAGCCTCCTTGAATGAGATAATCTAACCATTGACTTTTGTTATGAACTAATGGATTATGAATTGTTGCATAGATATCTTTGAGATCTACATCATCTTTGTACATTTCAATCATTTCCCCAAATCCTACAACACCCACTTTGAATTCTTTCACAATAAAACTTATCATGCTCAATGCATCAGCAACTTTATTTGACTTACCACTCTTGTGTTTTATCACAAAAGTAAAGCTTTGTAAAAATTCTACCCATTTGGTATGTTTCTGGTTCAGTTTTGGCTGGTTATTAATGAACTGTAAGGCATGATTGTCCGAATACAATATGAATTCTTTTGGCAGCAAATAATGTCTCCATTTTTTCAAGGCTTGTACAATAGCGTAAAACTATTTATTGTAAGAAGAATATTTCTTCTTTGCTTCATTCAATTTCTCACTGAAGTATGCTATCGGTCTTTGTTCCTGACTCAGAATTGTGTCAACTGCAACTCCACTAGCATATGTTTCAAATTGAAATACTTTTTCAAAATCAAGGAAAGCTAAAATTGGTTCCTTTGTGATTTTCCTCTTCAACAATTTAAAATTTGTGTCTGTTGCTTCTATCCACTTGAACGGTTGATTGATCTCCTTAATTGTTTCAAGAATTGGTGCACAAATTTGACTAAAGCTTTTTATAAACTTTCTGTAAAAACTTGCAAGACCATGGAGGCTTCTTACCTCAAATATATTTGTGGGAATAGGCTAATTCCAAATTACTTGGACTTTTTCTAGATCCATTTTCAATCCTTCTTTAGAAACTACAAATCCCAAGTAAACTAATTCTTCCTTCATGAAACTACATTTCTTCAAATTTAGCAGTAGTTTCTCTTTTTGCAGAGTTCTTAGAACCAACTTAAGATGCTTTAAATGTTCTTCTTTTCTTTTACTAAAAACTAGAATATCATCAGATAAACAATAACAAACTTTCCTGCATAATCCTTTAAGGCTTCATTCATTAATCTCATGAATGTGCTAGGTGCATTAGTGAGTCCAAAAGTCATCACTAACCACTCATACAACCCACTGTTTGTTTTAATGCAGTTTTACATTCATCGCCTTCCTGAATTCTTATTTGATGATACCCACTCTTCAAATCTATTTTAATAAAATATTTTGATCCACTGAAACAATCCATTAGATCATCCATGCATGGCAAAGGAAATCTATACTTGATTGTGATCTTGTTTATGGCTTTGGAATATGTGCACATACGCCATTCTCCTCCTTTCTTTGGACTGAGCATTGTTGGTACAACACATGGACTAAGACTTTCACTGATTAGCCCCTTATCCATGATCTCCTGCACTTGTCATCCAACTTCTGCATTCTCTTGAGGAGTTAATATGTACGCTGCTTTATTTGGCAAACTTGCTCCTGGTATTAGATCAATATGATGACTAATACTCCTGATCAATGGCAACACATTTGGTAACTCATCCACAATAATATCAACAAAATCATCTAACAGAATTTTAACTTCTTCAGGAAATTCATCCAAGTTTGTGGAAGTTCAAATTACCTTTGGACTTCCCACAATAGCAAAATGCAACACCTCACTTTTCACTACCTCATGTAGCATCTCCTTTCCGCTTATCAACATAATACTACTTCCAGGTGTTCCTTTGTCAGTGTCATCCTTCAATGGCAGCAATGTATGTTTAGTTCCATCCTTCTCCATATTATAAGTGTTTCTCCTCCCATCATGAATAGCTTTCCGATCAAACTGCCACAGTCTCCCCAGTAATACATGGCATACATCCATGGGCATTACATCACATAATATCACATCTTTATACGTACCAATTTGTATCTCAACCTTGCATTGTTTTGTCACAATGATCTGATGTCCCTTATGTAACCATGACACTTTGTAAGGAGTAGGGTGTATTGTCTTTTCTAGTCCGAGCTTGTCCACCATCTCTGTAGAAACAAGGTTGTCAGTGCTCCCACTGTCAATTATTACTTTACAACACTTACTTTTTGATTTACAGGTAATATTAAATAAATTCTTCCTCTACGCTGGTTCTTCAATCTCCTTCTTTGTCTTAAGCAAGGTCCATCTCAATAGCAGGGATTCTCCTACTTCAGGGGATTCTTCCTTTTCCATAAGTCGAGGTGGTTCTGGCTTTGCCTC
>APFE031122833.1:42565-78182 GCA_000404065.3 Pinus taeda
TCATCCCCTAAGTGTTGAGACATTGAAGGACTAATGTTCAACTAGAGGGCATATTGGAAATCCATGTTCAGTGACTTAAAGGAGAAGGACCATCAATAGAGGCAAAGTTGCAAATTAGGAGAAAATGGACTAGCAGATGTGTTCAGGAATTGTGGATTGAAAGGGTTATGGGGCGCCACATCAGCAAGTAGATCAAGGATGTGTTTTTCAAGGTAGATTGGTGGTCAACATGATAGACAGCAAGCCTTAGTTGTATGTACTTGTATCAGTGGATGTATGAGGGTCATTATCCCTAGTACGGAAGCCCTACATTGTTGCATTAAAGTTGTTAATACAACAACGAAGGGTTGAAAAATTTAAAAATTGTCATGTGTTCTAGTTGGTTCACTGATGTGTAATTTTATACTTTCCAAAGTAGGATGGTTGAGGTACATGAGTATTTTTTGTCAGTGATTCTAAGACCTAACCCAAATTCTCATGTACCATGGAAAATCAACAAGAGTCACTCAAAATTTCAGGTTTGTTTCATACTTTCTCATTAATTTTGTGTGTAGAGAGGTTTAAACAATTGAACCAAAGTAACTTTCAACCTAGATGGTCATGGAGAAATTAGAAATGATCCTGGAATGACAATTTAATTGCTTATTTGAAGGATGTCACATATAGAATTCCTTGAAACAATTCATTGTAAGTTATTTCGAGTGTCAGATTCCATGCATGTTTCCAACACTACATTGTTGTAAAGCTTTAATTTGAATGGTAGTCATACCACTAGTATCAATATTCATCCACCATGGCAATTAATTGTCCCTTAGTGTTCTTCTAAGATATAGTCTAAGGTTTGAAATATTTATCGTTGTTTCTCTTCTAATACATTTTCTTGTTAAAATTTGGCAACTCGGGGATGAATTTCTCCTATAAGAAATCATATCTTTCAATTTTGTTTGAACCACCTATAATAAAATTTCATTCCTGACAATTCTAATATGACTTTCCAAATATAGAAAGTCATGTCTAAACGATCAAGGATGATCTCGACATATGGAATCCACTTTAAAATCAAATCAATCATGATTATGCAATTCAAGAATTAATACTTTTTATCCTTAATATTATTATTCTACTATTATTTATAAAATAATCTAAAGTCATTCCCTTTTAATGGATTAGTAAAAAAAGAATTTATCTCATGGAATAAGTAAATTAAATTGAGAATCTCTTACTTGGAAAACCAAACCTCTGTCTTGGAATAAAATAGTAACTCCACATTTAAGAGAATGTAACACTCCCTCACTAATTAAATGTATGAAAAAAGTGTAACTCCTCATTAAATGCACTTGTAACTCCCTCATTAAATTTGATTTGTAACTCTCACCAAATATTCTCTCATGTATAAATGTAACTCTCTCTCCCTAATTCGAATTGTAACTCCTCAAACAAGTGTACATCTATCTCTATTCTTGGGATGAGTTACACTTCTCCTTAAGTAACTCCTCCCTCATGGAATTCTATTCTTCTATTATTGACACAAGGCATGAATTCATTTTATTACTCCTCTCATTTCTCATCTATTTAAGCAAGAGCAAGTGAGAGTTGAGAGTAGCATGTTCATTGTGAGAAAGGAGAGCAAGTGTTGAGTGTGTGCAAGAGAAGTGCGAGAACTAGTGAAGGTCAAGAGCAAGGAAAAAGTTGCAACAAGTGTGAAGGACATGATCTGATCAAGAGAAGGAGGATAGATTCAAGTAAAGAGAATGTGCACTTTAGTTTCAACAATTGTAGAAATCTAATAGAAGAAGAACTATTTTGGTTTTCCTCCTCGAGGGGCTTTTCCCTGGTCATTGGACCAAAATCCCAGTGTCTCATATTTGTGCTCGGTTATATTCATATGATCCTTAAGTTTATGTTCTATATACAATTGTTGATATGAAAAGTTTTCAAGAAGAAATTTGCATTCTAAGTAATTGTAACAACATAGAACATTCAGTTTTTATGAAAATTACATTTATCTTTTTGCAAAGTACATTCAGTTCCATTCAGTTTTTACATAGTACACTCAATTTTTTTCCAAATACATGAAGTTTTCAGCATATAACTTTGAAGTTTCTGTAAATAATTTTTAAATTTTTGCATAGAAATTTCAGATTTTAACATTTCGAGCACTAAATCTATCTCAGTGCCATGTCGGTTCACAACAGTAATTAGAGTCTCCAAAATCTAAAAACTTATATTTATCTTTCAATAAATACCTTGCTCAATGCCGTCAAGCCTCCATTCAAATTGACTAATTCTAAAATTAATAATGTGAATATTATTGAGGTGACCCAAGGTAATTGAAACACAAGGGCAAGGCATGGAAATATGGACTAGATAGAGGATCAGTTAAAGCTTTGGGCACAGACAATAGCAATTTGATGATGACGCTGGCGGAAATAGTGGCTTAAGAAACCCCAAAAATCATCCCGCAGGTCACCGTTTCCTTGACAATCCAAGTTTTTCCTTCCTAACTGGAATGCCTTTGAAAAAGGCTTAAAACAATGATTTCCCCTTTTGAATTAGAAATGCTCGCAGTACACCGTAGATCGCAATCTAAATGAACCGACGGTCCAGATTAAATCGCATCATCGCAAGTCGCAAGTCGCAAAGGTCTTGATCTAGAGCTTCCCTTGTTAAAGCCCCGATGTGATTTATCGCTCCAGCGATTTATCGTGCCGATCACTACTTCCCTCAGCTTAAGGCCTTCATTGCTTCAACTCCAATATTCTGATGCGATATGTCGGCAATCGCAATGTTTTAAGGGTGGGGCCTTTACCATATGCCACTCCAATATTGCGATGCGATCAATAATGGTTCATAGACCTGATAAGGTTTAGAAACCTCCGTCTATAAGATTTCAGATCCGGATTTCACATCCAATCTATGTTTTGCATTGATTCTTAGTGTAAACTAGATTTCTGCTTGCAGGATCAAAACCATACAAATGAACTTCATCGATCTGATATTTGTGATCCAACGGTTGGGATTAAATAGGCATCAAGTAATGATACTTATATAAAAGGCCTTTGTCTTCTATTAATCTCACGATTTATATCGTGAAACAAAAACAAACAAAGGAATAGTCAACTCTGCCCCGAATACAAGAAACAAAATCAAACCGAGGATTTCCACAGGCTTAATAAGCAATCACACACACAACATCATTTATTCAAAATAAAAGAGGTTACAGAGTCTCGACCTTAGCCCAATTATACAAATAAAGACCTCTGTTTCAAAATACAATCCACACATTATTTTTGCCCTCGATCCACTCAATTCTCTCAAAAATCCTCACTCTGTTACATTTTTCCTTCTTTTTATCAATCGAATATCACTCTAACTATGTATAACAACTCAATCTCTATTTTTAATAAATCTAACAACAAATCTCTAATTCCTAGCTCTATGCTAACAACTTATCTTGAATCTAAAATAGGACAATTTCTAACTATTACAATAATGAAATACAACTCATTTCTTTAAGGATCCAACCCTCTCAGTAAAACTGGCTTTTGACCATTCAATCAATGAATTTCAACTTGTTTAGCCACAACATGTGAACAAGCTTTCACATTGCTAGCTAAGTCCAAATGCTCCTGCATCAAACTCTCGAGGAAGAAAAGAATCATCCTTCATACTTTCGGGACTTATTCCATACTTCTGCAACTCTGTTGTGGTTAACCAGCTAGAATCCTCCACTGGCTGTCCTTTCAATTTGACTAGATATTGAAAATAAGTCTACCCTCTAGTTATTTTGGATACTCTTTACTCCAAAACAGCTTCAACTTCTTTCTTCGTTATCTTTGGCATTTGTTCTTCCCAGTTCAAGCTTTGAACTTCATCTTCTGTAATTTCCTCCTTTAGCTTTGTCTCTGTCTCTTTGTATGGATACAAATTTGCAACAATGAAAATAGGCGATATTCCAATCCCTTCTAGCAATTCAATTTCATATGCATTAGCTGAAAACTTTCTTACAATTATACATGGTCCTATCTTTTTCATTTTCAGTTTATTGTAAGTTAGCAAGAAATATTTCTTTTCTCAAATACACCGTCATTAAATATCCCACTTGGAATTCTTGCTCTCTTCTTTTTATATCTACCCTCTATTTGTATTTGTCACTGATTTCCTACAATCTGCCTTTGACATCTTCTTGTAATCTCTGCATCTGTTCTGCAAACTCTTCAGCTTTTACATTTCCTGTTTCCTGTTTACCCAAATCTCTGAGCTCATACACACCTCTTGGATTCATTCCAAAAACAATCTGAAATGGACTCATTCCAATACTTTGGTTTGGAGTGTCATTATAAGCAAACTCAGCCCGAGCTAGTGCTAAATCCCACTGTTTAGGATTTTGATACACTAAACTTATCAATATCTTTCCCAAGCTCATGTTTACTACTTCGGTCTGTCCATCTATTTGAGGATGGTATGTTGAAGTAAAACTGAGGTTAACTCCCAATTTCTTCCAAAGAGTTCTCTAGAAATGTCCTACAAACTTTGTATCTCGATCAAACACAATACTTACAGGTAACCCATGTAATCTTACAATTTCTAAAAAGAATAGATTAGCTATATGTGGTACGTCACTAGTTTTCTTACAAGCAATGAAATGTGCCATCTTGGAAAATCTATCTACTACAACATAAATGGAATCATTCCCTCTCTGGGTTTTTGGTAATCCCAAAACAAAATCCATGCCAACTGCATCCACGGTCGGTCCGGTATTGATAATGGCTGATACAATCCTGTATTATGGCTCCTTCCTTTAGCATGCTAACATATCCTGCACTTCCCAACAAATTTCTTAGTTCATCAGTCAACATTTTTGGCCAATAATAAAAAGCATTCACATGAGCAAAGGTTTTATCTTGTCCAAAGTGACTAGATAATCCTCCACTATGTTTCTCCTTTATGATATTTTCCCTCATAGAACATTTGGGAATACACAACTTGTTGCTTCTAAACAATAAGCCTCCTTGAATGAGATAATCTAACCATTGACTTTTGTTATGAACTAATGGATTATGAATTGTTGCATAGATATCTTTGAAATCTACATCATCTTTGTACATTTCAATCATTTCCCCAAATCCTACAACACCCACTTTGAATTCTTTCACAATAAAACTTATCATGCTCAATGCATCAGCAACTTTATTTGACTTACCACTCTTGTGTTTTATCACAAAAGTAAAGCTTTGTAAAAATTCTACCCATTTGGCATGTTTCTGGTTCAGTTTTGGCTGGTTATTAATGAACTGTAAGGCATGATTGTCCGAATACAATATGAATTCTTTTGGCAGCAAATAATGTCTCCATTTTTCAAGGCTTGTACAATAGCGTAAAACTATTTATTGTAAGAAGAATATTTCTTCTTTGCTTCATTCAATTTCTCACTGAAGTATGCTATCGGTCTTTGTTCCTGACTCAGAATTGTGCCAACTACAACTCCACTAGCATATGTTTCAAATTGAAATACTTTTTCAAAATCAAGGAAAGCTAAAATTGGTTCCTTTGTGATTTTCCTCTTCAACAATTTAAAATTTGTGTCTGTTGCTTCTATCCACTTCAACGGTTGATTGATCTCCTTAATTGTTTCAAGAATTGGTGCACAAATTTGACTAAAGCCTTTTATAAACTTTCTGTAAAAACTTGCAAGACCATGGAAGCTTCTTACCTCAAATATATTTGTGAGAATAGGCTAATTCCAAATTACTTGGACTTTTTCTAGATCCATTTTCAATCCTTCTTTAGAAACTACAAATCCCAAGTAAACTAATTCTTCCTTCATGAAACTACATTTCTTCAAATTTAGCAGTAGTTTCTCTTTCTACAGAGTTCTTAGAACCAACTTAAAATGCTTTAAATGTTCTTCTTTGCTTTTACTAAAAACTAGAATATCATCAGATAAACAATAACAAACTTGCCTGCATAATCCTTTAAGGCTTCATTCATTAATCTCATGAATGTGCTAGGTGCATTAGTGAGTCCAAAAGTCATCACTAACCACTCATACAACCCACTGTTTGTTTTAATGCAGTTTTACATTCATCGCCTTCCTGAATTCCTATTTGATGATACCCACTCTTCAAATCTATTTTAATAAAATATTTTGATCCACTGAAACAATCCATTAGATCATCCATGCATGGCAAAGGAAATCTATACTTGATTGTGATCTTGTTTATGGCTTTGGAATATGTGCACATACGCCATTCTCCTCCTTTCTTTGGACTGAGCATTGTTGGTACAACACATGGACTAAGACTTTCACTGATTAGCCCCTTATCCATGATCTCCTGCACTTGTCATCCAACTTCTGCATTCTCTTGAGGAGTTAATATGTACGCTGCTTTATTTGGCAAACTTGCTCCTGGTATTAGATCAATATGATGACTAATACTCCTGATCAATGGCAACACATTTGGTAACTCATCCACAATAATATCAACAAAATCATCTAACAGAATTTTAACTTCTTCAGGAAATTCATCCAAGTTTGTGGAAGTTCAAATTACCTTTGGACTTCCCACAATAGCAAAATGCAACACCTCACTTTTCACTACCTCATGTAGCATCTCCTTTCCGCTTATCAACATAATACTACTTCCAGGTGTTCCTTTGTCAGTGTCATCCTTCAATGGCAGCAATGTATGTTTAGTTCCATCCTTCTCCATATTATAAGTGTTTCTCCTCCCATCATGAATAGCTTTCCGATCAAACTGCCACAGTCTCCCCAGTAATACATGGCATACATCCATGGGCATTACATCACATAATATCACATCTTTATACGTACCAATTTGTATCTCAACCTTGCATTGTTTTGTCACAATGATCTGATGTCCCTTATGTAACCATGACACTTTGTAAGGAGTAGGGTGTATTGTCTTTTCTAGTCCGAGCTTGTCCACCATCTCTGTAGAAACAAGGTTGTCAGTGCTCCCACTGTCAATTATTACTTTACAACACTTACTTTTTGATTTACAGGTAATATTAAATAAATTCTTCCTCTACGCTGGTTCTTCAATCTCCTTCTTTGTCTTAAGCAAGGTCCATCTCAATAGCAGGGATTCTCCTACTTCAGGGGATTCTTCCTTTTCCATAAGTCGAGGTGGTTCTGGCTTTGCCTCAGCCACATTCGCATTCCTCTAACTTGTTGGTTTATTATGAGGACAGTCCCATGACACATGTCCCCATTCTCCACATGTATAACACTGAATATTTCTTCCTCAGCCTCTTCCTCTCGATGCAAATCTTCCTCGGTTCCATTCTCCTCTCTGTGGTGGTCTGCTACTTGAACTTCCTGCTTCATGCTGATGTTGTTGTCCCCTTGGTCTAGTAGTTCCTCTACCTCTTACTAAGCTTCTCCCTCTATTCCTTTGATTCTGTTTTCTCAATATCTTCTCTTCTGCCTTCAAACTTGCTTGATAGGCATCCTCAATAGTCTTCAGACTTAACAAGTTAATATCATCTTGTATATCATACCTTAAGCCATTAATATATCTAGCTACCTTTTCCATGTCATCTTCTACATGTCATGCTCTAATACTCAATCTATAAAACTCTTCTGTGTATTCTTTAACAGACATTCCTTTTTGCCTTAAATTTTGCAATTGTCTAAAAATATTTAACTGATAATCCTTAGGCATAAATTTGACTTTAATTTTACTCACCATTTTGTCCCATTGCTTGATCTTGGGCTTTCCTTTCCTCGTTCTGAATGCTTGTAGCTCATCTCACCAAATAGTTGCATGACACCTCAATTTGGTAATTGCAAACTTCACCATCTTCTTGTCATCAACCTCTTCATAGTCAAAGTATTTGTCTAAGGACCTGATCCAATCCATTAGCTCTTTTATGTTTAGACTCCCTTCATACGTAGGAATTTCCACCTTTGGTTTTTCTCCTACTTTCACCAACATCTTGATGACTTTGGTAGTTTCATTTTTTTCTTCTCCTTCCTCCTCGGAAGATTCTTCTGCAACACTATCATCTCCTTCATCAATTTCTCTTCTCTGGGCAGTGTCCATAGTGTCCATCCTTGTACGTAGACTTCGGATCTCCTCTAACAAAATTGCATTTGCTTCAAGTCTTCCTCAACCAATGGCAGCTCCTCTCCTTGGTATCATTTTTGCTGCAATCAACCTTAACTTCTACTCTGATACCACAAAATGACGCAGGCAAAAATAGTTGCCTAAGAAGCCCCAAAAATCACCCCATAGGTCACCATTTCCTTAACAATCCAAGCTTTTCCTTCCTAACCAGAACGCCTTTCAAAAAGGCTCAAAACAATGATTTCCCCTTTTTAATTAGAAATGCTCGTGGTACATCTTAGATCGCAATCTAACTAAACTGACAGTCTAGATTAAATCACATCATCGCAAGTCGTAAGTCACAAAGGTCTTGATCCAAAGCTTCCCTTGTTAAAGCCCCGATGCGATTTATCGCACTGATCGCTATTGATGATTGCTGCTTCCCCCGGCTTAAGGCCTTTATCGCTTCAACTCGAAAATACTGATGCAATATGTCGGCAGTCACATGTCACAATGTTTCAAGGGTGGGGCCTTTACCATATGCCCCTTCGATATTGCGATGCGATCGGTAATGGTTCACAGACCCGATAAGGTTTAAAAACCTCCATCTATAAAATTTCGGATCTAATCTATGCTTTGCACTGATTCTTAGTGTAAACTAGATTTCCGCTTGCAAGATCAAAACCATACAAATGAACTTCGTCGATCTGATATCGGTGATCCAATGGTTGGGATTAAATCGGCATCAAGCAATGATACTTATATAGGAGGCCTTTGTCTTCTATTAATCCAGTGATTTATACCGTGAAACATAAACAAACAAAGGAATAATGAACTCTACCCCGAATACAAAGAAACAAAAGTAAACCGAGGATTTCCACAGGCTTAATAAGCAATCACACGCACAACATCATTTATTAAAAATAAAAGAGGTTACAGAGTCTCAGCCTTTGCCCAATTATACAAATAAAGACCTATATTCCAAAATACAATCTACACACTATTCTTGCCCTCGCTCCACTCAATCCTCTCAAAATTCCTCACTCTATTACATTTTTTCTTCTTTTTATCAATCGAATATCACTCTAAATGTGTCTAACAACTCAATCTCTATTTTTAATAAATCTAACAGCAGATCTCTAGTTCCTAGCTCTATGCTAACAACTTATCTTTGAATCTAAAATAGGACAATTTCTAACTATTACAATAATGAAATACAACTCATTTCTTGAGGGATCCAACCCTCTCAGTAAAACTTCCTTTTGAACAATCAATCAATGAATTTCAACTTGTTTAGCCACAACATGTGAACAAACTTTCACATTGTTGGAAAGTCCGGATGCTCCTACATCAAATGTCTTCTTGTGAAAATATGCAAAGTTTTGAAAGAATATGAGGGGATTTTGTACTAAACATGCACTTGGAGGTTGTTTTTTGTCATGTTTGATTACCAACTTTGTTGTAGCTCATTGGAAGTAGTTGAGATTTTAGGTCATTCAAGCATTGTATCCCTCATTGCAGTAGCCCTTTGCTTGTGGACACCTTTCATTCATTGAAGTTGTGTTGTTGACAAAGTGAGTAGAATTATTGAGTTATTAAAGTTTCTAAATACTTTAACGCACTCCATTATTCATGGTACAATCAAAATTGGCAAGGGCACTCTCTTTGACATTTGAACATGTTTACAAAATGCACAAGAAAATATCGATTTTCTACAACTCGAATCTCAATTCCAGTGAAAAGAGTTATAGCGGAAAATACATCATTCTAAACTAGTTTTTTTCAAAACAATCCTTTCTTTGAGTTTGAGAAATACTCCCATTAGTTGCTAGAAACCGATCAAATCAGTGAACCTGAGATTGATTTAGATCAAGTGCCCATTTCAGGATCAGTTTTGCATAAAGATGCAGAAGTTTAGGTTTCACTTCTCAAGCCCATCGTTGGACCTTGCGAAGAGCTTGTTAGCAACAAGCACGAGATTGGTCTTAGATATGACAAGGATGTCTCCTTTCATATTCCATACTATTGTAAGCCCATTCAATTTCAGAGTGTTGGGTTTCTTCAAGGCGATTCATCTTCACTTTTTGTAGAACTTTCTCCTCATCCACAGCAACCACACATTGCCAAATGGAAACATTGTAGTCAAGTTGGCCATGTGAAAGATCATTTTTTTATCTTCACCCATGTGATTATTGTCATAAAAATACTCATCATTCAAGCAAATGCTTAAGAAATAAGCCTCCTACAAAAATAAAGATTCACCTTGGATGGATCACTTCCTGGAAATGGGCTTCAACATCCAAGAAGATATTTTGTTCATACCACAGAATTTGTTCTCGAGTATTGACACATCTTGTAGTTGAGATTTATTCATCTTATCACCTTGTATTTGAGAGGGGGGATTAGGCTTTGAAGATACATCGAGCAAGCCTAAGCCATAGCCTGAGTTTGATGCCTAAGTCTAGAGAGGCAAAAGATGAGATGAAAGAGCATATTACAAAATATGTGAAATCATTTATTATTTAGTGTGCTTCGACGGTAACAATTACAACCAAGGATCAAGTGAAATAGAAATCTAATTCAACTACTCCATAAATTGAGGGCATAGCCTGAGTTTTATGTGTAAATTGTAGTCCAACCGATATTAAGTTGGAAACTCATATTGTAATACTTGATATTTTATGTAGTAAAATTTATATCATTGAAATTAATTCTAGTTGCACTTGATATTATTTAGTCTTGTAATTAACATATGTAACTTTGTGTTATCGTATTAGATAAACATGCACATTGCATAGCATTTTTTTTAAATTTAGTCGCAAAATCATACTAATTAATCTATGTTAATTAATAATGAACACATAAAATCAATCTAAAACAACTAAATTAGTAGTTTATATTAATTAATGATGAACACGAATAAAATGAATATATGACTAAATTAGTCGTTTTTAATGATTATGAATGAAATTAAATGAAATGAATAAAAACTACTAAATCCATCGTTTATGATGATGATGATGAATAATGAATATGAAAATACCAAAAAAAGATAAATGACTATTGCAAATGATAATTTTTTTATTAAAATGATGACTAAAGTTTGCATATATACGACTATTAGTAGCTAATTTAGAGTTTCTTATAACACGACTAAAATTTAGTTATATTTCTTTGGTCATTAATTGCTTTCAAATGATGACTAAAATTTGCATATATATGACTATTAGTAGCTAATTTACAGTATCTTATAACACGACCAATATTATGGTCAGATTTCTTTGGCCATTAATTGGTTTTCTGGAGGATTCATATAGTAATATATTTTGTTGTATATTAATTGTGACAATTAATGACTAAACCAATGAAAAATGTATGGTTAAATATACTACTAGATGGTAAAATTGAGGAAACCAATTAATGACTAAGCTAAAAATGACTAAAAGTTGGTTGCGTTATAAGATATTGTAAATTAGTTACTATTGATTACCAACTGAAAAATGGTCGTTTATACGCAAATTTTAGTTGTTTTTTTAGTAACTAATTAGTCATTTTGTACTAGTGTCGATGAATTGTTGGATGAACTATATGGAGCAATTTACTTCACGAAGTTGGATCTGCATTCAAGATATCATCAAATTAGAATGAAGACAGAAGAAATTTTGAAAACAACATTTAGAACTCATGAAGGTCATTATGAATTGTTGGTCATGCCTTTTGGCCTTACTAATGCACATTCCACATTTCAAGGTTTGATGAATTCCACTTTCAAACCCTTCCTTGGAAATTTGTATTAGTATTTTTTGATGATGTACTAATCTATAGCAGGTCTTGGAAATATCATGTTCAACATGTTTACAGGATGCTCAAACTATTGGAACAGATGAAATTGTATGAAAAAACCTCCAAATTTTTATTTTAGGTATAGGAAGTGGAATATTTAGGTTATATTATATCCCATGAGAGTGTTAAGGCAGGCCCTAATAAAATTAAAGCCATCAAGGAATGGAAAATCCCCACAGCCTTAACGCATCTTTGAGGGTTTCTTCAAATGACAAGGTATTATCAAAAGTTTGTTAATAATTGTGGGAAAATAGTAACACCTCTAACAACATTACTGAATAAATATGCATTTTTTTGGAATCCAAAAGCAACTAAGGCCTTTGAACATCTTAAATAGGCAACCTGTCTAGCTTAGGTATTAGCTACACCAAACTTCACAAAAAGCTTTATTATGTAATATGATGCCTCAAGAAATGGTGTTGGTATTATTTTAATATAAAAAGAAAGACCTGTTGCTTTTGAAAGTTGACAAATCAAGGGAAAGTATTTACACAAACCTATTTATGAGAAGGAAATGTTGGCAATACTACATGCATTGAAAAAATGATCCCCTCGCCTAATGGGAAGACACTTCAAGGTAAAAAAACTCTTGATAGTCTTAAATACTTCTTGGAACAAATATTATCTTCATAAGGGTAGAAAAAATAGGTGACAAAGATGTTTGGTTATGACTTTGAAATCATCTACAAAAAATGGAAGAAAATTGTTGTTGTAGATGCGCTCTCAAGAATGGATGAGGATGTGGAAGCATTTCTCTGTGTCATTTCTAGTATCCAACCTAATTGGATAACTAAAGCAAGGGATGAATGAAATAATGATGAAAATCTATGGACTATTTCAAAAGTTGCACCAAGATCCCAGCGCATATGATTCATTTATTTGGAAAAATGATTCACTGTGGTACAAGGACCACCTATATCTATGTAAGAAATCCCAACTTGAATAAAATGTTCTTTTGCCACATCTCTCCTATAAGAGGGCACTCGAGATTTTTAAAAACTTACCACAGGGTCAAGAAGGAATTTTTTAAGATGGACTTAAATCTTATATTTGGAGGTTTGTGTCAGAATGTTTGGCTTTCAAATGAAGTAATTTGAGAGAATTAAAACCCCAGGTATTTTACAACAAATAGTCATTCCAAGTCAATATTGGGAAGAGGTCTCAATGGATTTTATCACAAGTTTACCGAAGTCTAAAGGAAAGAGTGTCATCATGGTAGAAATTAATAGACATACAAAGTATGCACACTTTTGTGCATTATCTCATCCTTTCAAATCCAATATAATCGCTACTTCATTTATGGAAAAAGTTCAAAAGTTACATGGAAACCCAAAAGTTAAAGTGATAGAGATCCCATTTTCATTGTAAATTTTTGGATAGAATTATTTTCTTGTCTTGGTACTTAATTAGCTCATAACTCAATTTATGATCCTCAATATGATGGGAAAACTGAGATAGTAAACAAATGTTTGGAAGGATATCTTTGTTGTTTTGTATCAAATAAAAAAAAAACAATGGATCAAGTGGTTACCCCTAGTAGAATGGTGGTATAACACTTTCTTACATACCGCAAAAAAATGACCCCTTTTATGGTGCTTTATGAATATCATCCACCATAAATCACATCATCTTTAAGAGACAAATATAAGATTCAAGCAGTGGAAGATCACATCAAACATCAACAACAAGTTATCCAACTCTTAAAGGATAACCTGACTTTGGCACATAATCGAATGAAACAACAGCAAGATCAGCGTCATAGTGAAAGAAGCTTTGATGTGGCTGATTTGGTAATTTTACTACAACCATACAAAAAAATGTCCCTCAAACAAGATAAGAACAATAAATTATCATCCAAGCACTGTGGCCCTTACAAGGCGATGCAAAAGATTTGTACTATGGCATACAAATTAGAATTGCCTACATTTTCAAAAGTAAACCTATTTTTATGTTTCATGCTTAAATAAGGTTATAGGTGACAAGCTTCCAGTTCAAAAAATATTTTTAGAACTTGACTAAGAAGGAAAAATCATATTGAAGCCTGAAGCAATCACAAAAGCAAGAACGCAACAATGAAAAAATAGATCAATTTCAAAGTATCTCATTAAGTGGAGGAACTTACTTGCTGAAGACTCCACATGGGAGGATGAGTATTATATTCATAAGCATCCAAAACTATTCAAGAATTAAGGACAACCCTTTTTTGAAGGAGAGGGGCATGTTAGTTCCCTATAGTACTAGTGTATCCCCAATATTGTATTGTTGTACCTCATAGAATCCCACTATTGTTATTGTTGTTCCCTATAGAAGCCCACTATTGTTATTTTTTTTACCTTACATTATTATTTTTATGTAGGCCCTAATTATATTTTGACCCCTTATACTCATATATATACCAAGGAGGTCTTGTCATTTTAATTTTCCAAGCATTGTTTATTTATGTGATGTAAAGCAAGTTGCCACGTCGAAGAGGCATATTTTCAGGTCATTAACCTATCTTATCTTATGTTTTGTGATTTGGTTACATAACACCATAGCTTTAGTAATTGTGGTTTAAGCACGAAGTTATGTTAAATTAGGACCAACTCAATTTTCTAGTAGGAGTGGAATTTATTGAAGAAGGAACATAAGTATTGAAGCATTTTTCATTAAGACATCCATAGTTGATTGTGGCATACTTTAATCAAAAATATTTTACTTGTGAAGGATGAAATACCCTGTTATATGGATATCAAGTAAAATTTCATTACCCACATGTGCCACTAGAAACTCATAAATATTCTTTATTTACTAAGAAGTCTTCAATTTTCATCATAGAATCTGATAAACACATGAGGCCTTTATAAAAGTGTTATTCACCATGGTTTAATAAATCTGTTGGTTTTGGATGCTTTGTCTAGAGTAGATAAAACATAGGAAATTTTCTTGTAGAGAGTTCCTCAAGTTCATATAGTAGAAAGAATTGAAGAAGTATGTCATTATGAAGAATATGTGAAACAACATGCTGAAGAAGAAGAAAAATAAGAAGAAGAAGTTATTGAGAAACCTTAAGATGTTGTTAAGCAATCTAAATAAATAATATATCCCTCAACTTCTGATCTAAGTGATAATGATGGTGAAACCATTGGTGAAAACCATCCTAAAGAAATAATTTATCCATGTCTTATTATGGAGAAAATATCTACTAAAATTGAAGTAAACTCATGTTAAAAGGGAGAGTACCACAAAAGCTATAATTTTATTTAGGGTTCCTAAGAGAAAGAGAAAAAGATTTGTAGAAATGATAAGTTATTGGGACGTTACTAGCATTCTTACACAACAACGAGCATGAGTAAACTTTGTAATTGCTACACGAGGACTAGTTACAAAGGTTTCAAATGCTCAAGCCATCAACAAATCGATGTTTCTATTAAAAAAACAACATCAGAAAATATCATTCACCACACAAGAAATAGAAATAGATACAATTATTATATAAATTATTTCGTAAAGAGATAGATGATCCATAAGATCATGTTGTAAGAAACATATGCTACAAACAAATTTCCCCTTACAAAGATCAAACTAAGACAAAAACAATTATCCCACAAAAACTAGTTATTATAGAAGTAGGAGAATCCTTCGAAGAACACATTGTTACACAAACATCAAAATCAAAAAAAGACCATATTAATAATCATATACAAAACTCCTAGGAAGAAGAATTGTTAACTACAAAATTCTCTTGAATATATTGCTACAAAGCCATTAAGAAAAGAAAAGAAAAAATGGTCCAAAATTGTATTAAGTAAAATTTATATACGAACCTTCTTCTTATAAACATAAAATGAAAATTTCAAAATTAAGAAAGGAAATAAGAAGTTGAGATTTTATAAGGAAGAGTCGATGAGTCAATGGGTATGGTTTATGGTTTTTGTTGGGAGCAGACTTTAGGTTAATTTATTAACGACATTTGGTTTGTGGTGAAGGAGGAGGTAGAAACAAATTACTCGTCAAATCCATATGAGTTAACTAATATAATTTCTTATGGGGATGGGGTTCAATCATTGATGGTGGGTGGGGATACAGTCCCGAGACTGTCTTTTACAGGGGAAATTGAATGTGGCTTCCACAGTGTTGGGTTATCAGTGATGTCAAAGAAATATTGGAGGTATGGGTTTTCAGAAGCTGATGTGGCACTCTCTGATGGTCAGTTGGGGCATAAATGGGGGGTCTCAGGGGCTTCTGGGTCTTTTGTTGTGAGTATTGGTTAATCCTCACATTTAGGACCTCCCTCGGAATTTTTTGATCCTTATAAGGACAATTGAGGTTTTGTCTTGTTACAGGGTCTTTCTATTGATTTAATGGCGAGGGCTTCTGGAGAAATATCATTTGCAGGGTTGGTCATAAAACAACCCTCTATATCAGTTAGTGTATTTAAGGAGCTGGAGAATTTTCCAGTTGGGTTTTTTGTCTCATATGATATCTGTGGAGGGAAGCATTCTAGGGAGTCTTCATTAGTTGGCCATACATGGGTTGTGGAGGTGAATGTTACTTGTCCTTCTGTTTGTGAGGCATCAAGAAATGGTATGATTCGTAAGAGTGTGGAGGGTGGTCATGTTGCATTTGCTCTCCCTGGCTCAGGGGGTTTACAATCAATTATGAAACATAGGGTCGAGACTACCAAAGTGTAGGGACATAAGACGCATAAATTCATTGCAACATGGATTAAAGACTGTGGTGAAGGGTTAATTTTCAGTAAGGATCTGTCTATGTCCAAGTTAGTGGGATATTCAGAATTGGTTGTTGTAGGTCGAGCTTATCGGAGACATTTGGCAGTTCCTTTTCTAAGGGAATGGATTAAGGAGACTTGGGGTTATAAGGTTTCATATGCCCCTAGGGTTCAAAGGCTAGAAAAAAGATGTTTTTCTTTCTTCATGTAAACCAAAGATGATGCAAAATGGGTGATTGATACAAACTGGCAGATGGCGGGGGTGCCTGTGTGTCTCTCAAGGTGGTCTACTCTATTTGATGCCAAGAGGGCTAAGGTTTTTGAGGAATTGGTCTGGGTACACCTACCATGTCTTCATAGTGGATTTTGGGATTTGGACCACCTGAAGGCTATTAGGAATTATATTGGGAAATTTGTTGAAGTTGACATGTCATTTGTTGAGACTACAGTAGCGACAATGGCTCGGATATTGGAAAGGTTGAAAATTCATGAAGGTTTGATGGCTAAAATTCCTATTCACATTCCTTTAAGATCCTTCAATCAAAAGATAGATTATGAAGGTATACCATTTCAGTGTTTTAGATGTCATACCTATGGTCATTCAGTTGATCAATATATGCTACAGTTTTGTCCTAGGTTTGTGGGGGTGGATCCTAGGGTATGAAAAGCAGGTGTGTTTGGGGCTGCTCCGGGTGAGACAGATCGTCACTTCTGATGTTGTGACAGTTCTCATGGTATGTCTCCATTTGTTTCTATAGTTCATAGCTCATTTGTATGTGATAAATTTGTTAATATTTCTCCATATTTTGCGTCAAATTCTTTTGCTCCCTCTCTGGTAATGGTGAATCGTATCATTCTGTGTATTGAGCAATGTATCCCAATTCCAAGGGTTACATCTATGTATTCACTCTCGAGAAATTCTGAAGAGTGGTGTATTAGATACTCATTGTAGAATTAGGTGATAATGGATAGTGATGGTATATGTTCTTCTTCTGGTTTGGGATTGGCCTCCTCCATACCTTTTTATCTAAGGATAGGGGTAGGAAATCTCTACTTTCACATGCACAGGCTCAGGCAAAATTGGATGTAGCTTCTAAGAGACAGTATTCTATTAAATGGGTACTTAAAGTAGTGAAACCTAGGATTGGGGTTTCCTCATGAAGATTTTGTCTTTTAATTGTCATGGGTTGGCGAGCCCATCAAAAAAATCGTCACTTAGAAGACTAGTAATGGATACTAATATGGATATTATTTTCCTTCAAGAGACTTTGTGTATTGGTTTGTGGGTGAAGACGAAATTGGAGTCATTACTCTGGGGTTGGGCATTTGAGGGTAATAATGTTTGTGCCTGATCTGGTGGCTTAGCAAGTTGGCTGAATAGGACCTTTCATTGTGAGACCATATGGGGTTTTGAAATGGTTATGGGACTCTAATTTTTCTCTGTCAAATTGGAACCTCTCTGTTAGTTGTTAATGTATATGATCCTTATATTAATCAGATCCCATTCTGGGAGAAATTGTTTCGTAAATCATTTTTTGAAAATAGGAATTTTACTCTGGGGGCTTCTAAGATGTGGGGTGAAAATGCTAATCCTGGTGCACTTGCTCCTTTCTTCATCAATCTGATGGAATCTCATGGGTTGGTGGATATTGAACCTATAAAATTGAATCCTACTTGGAGGAATCATCGCTTAGGTGAGAATGGTATTGCTAAGCGATTGGATCACTTTTTGGTGGTTGAGGATGTTGCATCATCTTTTTTTGTTTGAGGCAATGGGTAGTTTTTTGTGGGGAATCGGATCAGAACCCAATTTTATTGGAATGAAAAGGGTGAGGGAGGAAACCTCCAAGCCCAATCATTTTAAACGTTGAATGACTAAAGGATGTGCACCTTGTTGATCTAGCTACAAAAAATTGGATTCCTTATTGTCACCATGGTGGTTATGCAGAGGTACAATTTGTGAATAATCTGAGTAAGATCAAGCAATTATCTATGTTTTGGGCTCATGATAAGAGATGTAAGGATGATCAAGTATTAAAAGAAATAGAGGATAGTCTCTTTATTTTAAAGGAGGAAGATGGTAGGGGTTTTCATTCAGAAGTGGATAAATTGGAGGTAATAGGGCTCGAGCGCAGAAGGAAGGTCCTATTGGCTGAGTAGGAGGCAGTATGGAGTTTAAAAAGTTGGGCCATTTGGATGCAAAATGGTGATGAGAATAAAAAATTCTTCTAGGAAGTTGCCCAGGGCAGGAAAAGAAATAATACAATATGGGAGTTGGTTGATGAGGCTAGGACTATCCATTTATCTTTTGAAGATCTTACTCGTTTGGGAGTGAAACATTCTAGTGATCTTTGCAAAGAGAAGGGGGGCATCCATTGGGGAAATTATACAAGTATCACAATTTTTCCCTAGTTTTATGGATGATAATGATAATGTGAAGTTGATGGTCAAGGTAACTATGGAGGAGCTGAAGATTGTTCTTGCATCTTTCCAGAAGAATAAGAGCCCTGGTCTGGATGGGTGGTTGGTTGAATTTTTTCTGGGCTTTATAGAGTTGATTAGAGTAGATCTCCTTCGAGTGATTGAGGAATCTTGTTAAGAAGGATTTATTCACCCTCCTTTTAATTATACATTTATTGCATTAATACCCAAGGCTAATAATTTGGGTACACTTGATGAGTATCGGTCTATTTCACTCTGTAATTCTCTATACAAGATTATATCCATGGTTATTGCACAACGTCTAAAGGTGGTTCTTTCTAGAGGATATCAGGGGAATAATTTGGTTTTCTAGCTGGCAGATAGCTTCATGAGGTTTTTGTGGTTGCACAGGAGGGTTTACTGAGTTTAAATACAAGGGGTTTAAAAGGTGCAGTGATTAAACTAGATTTGTCGAAGGCCTATGATCGAGTCAATTGGCTTTATCTCAGACTTCTCTTGACACATTTGGGTTTTTCTATGAGCTTCATTCATTGGGTAATGAGTTGTGTGACCATGGTATCCTTTGTTTTACTAATAAATGGGGCAGATTCTCCCTTTTTCACTCTTGGGAGGGGTCTTCATTAGGGGTGTCCACAGTCCCCGCTGTTGTTTTTTCTAATGGTGGAGACTTTGAGCCATTTTCTGAAGCAAGCTAAAATATCTAACATCTACAAAGGGGTCCCTATTTCTTAGGTTTTGTACATCTCCCATAATTTATTTGTTGCTGACATTTTGATATTTTGTGATGGGTCATGTAGAAATGTAGATAAATTGTGTAGGGGGTTAGAGTTGTTTATGAAAGATACAGACATGTTTATTAACCTGGGTAAATCCTCCATTACCTATTCCAATATTGAGGCGGTGGAAATTGAATATTTTTCTTCTATGTTTGATTGTTTTGTATTGGATATTGATGAAGGCCTCAAGTATCTGCGGTTCTATTTAAAGCCCAATGATTACCGAAAAGCTGGTTAGCAGTATTTAGTTGCCAAGATTGAGAAGTGTTTAAAAGTATGGTGCTATTGGTGGCTCTCAAGGGATGGAAGGTTAGTGATGGTCAAATCCATCCTAGAGGCAATATCAATTAACTGGTTCTCTCTCACTTGGATCCTAATGGGGAATCTAGAGAGATTCGTCGGTTATGTTTTTCATATCTGTGGAGGGGACACAAGGAGAAGGGCCTGCCTTGGGTTCAATTGAATATTATCTTGATGCTAAAAGCACTGGAGGTTAGGGAAAACAAAAATCATTTTTCTAAGGCATTGGCGGTTAAGGTTGGGTGGTGACTCATCTCCACGAATAGTCTCTAGACTTCTGTGGTGTATGAGAAATATATTAAACCATATTAACTAAATAAATGGTTGAGGTTACCATCATGGACTGTTGGGAATTCCTTTGTGATGTGGAAGGCATTGTTGAGATCGTTGGAGATTATTAGGAGTGGTTTGGCATGGAAGGTAGGAGATGGGAAGTCTATTTAGGTGGGTTGGGCCCATGGCTAGGTAGTGGAAACGATTATAAACTTCCTGAGGAATTATGCATACTTCTTGTGGAGTCTAGATATAGAACTCTACATCAGATTCAAGATCCTTTAACAACTACTATATGGAAATAGGGGTGGATTTCTAAGGACCACCTCAATTTTGTTGGCTATAAATATTGCATGCTAGAATAGATTTACAATTGTGCTCTCTGCTTCACACATTCGGATCATGGATAATGCAGTTATGTTGGTTTAGGACTATGTTTTTTTGGGCATTATACACCAAAGGCGGGTTATATTAAGCTATGTGTGGATGTTCTAGTGCAAAATATCAAATGGTGGTGACACAGATTATGGAAATTACAATGTCTGGCTAGAACAAAGTTATTTGGATAGTCGTTTATGAAGGTTATGGTACCTACATGGGATTTTTTGTAGAAAAGACAGTTTAATGGTCTGGTTGGTGTTGCTTGTGCAAATTGTCATCAGAGGATATTCTGCATTTATTTCTTAAGTGTCCATTTTCCTGTGATGTTTGGTTAGAGGTTTCGTGGATGCTGGGTATGAATTTTGTTTGGGCGGGTAACTCCTTTGATGAATCATATCAGACATTGTATTCTGAAGGTCCTTATATGTAATTTTAGGCTCCTCCTATGATTATTGCCTGGGGTATCTGGCTGGCGATGAATGCCTCCATTTTCACTGACAAACTCTTGACTTCTTCAGTGGTGGTTATTCAAGCTATTAGGATATTCTCATATTTTACATCCATTCCTTCTGTGGGGTGGATCTATGATGTTCAGGCATGTAGAAAATCTATTGTAGGTTAACCCGATAATGCAATATAAATCAAAGCAGAATACTATAACCTACTTCTACTATCAATTTATGGAAGATTAAAGATAGAGTTGAACAATATAACCAGAAGAAGAAGAATCAATGCACAATACACATGAAAATACTTCGAGGAAAGCCTCAACTAAAACCCCACTAAATTTATTATCATACAAGGTGGAAATACATAGGAATTATACAAAGCCTTAGCTCCCATAGCTAGCCAGCTCTCGTTACAATCCTCACAGATGCTCACAGGCAATCTTGGCTGCTCTTCAGCCTTCCTCTCTTCCCTCCAAGCTCCTATTTCCTTGCATTGTTCCTCTAGGATGATTCTCCTTGAACCAAGTGGAAAACTCATCTACCAAGTGGATGATCACCTGATCTCACACACTGTCACAACTGCGAAATCCTCAAGTAATGATACCTTGATTGCATGCATGAGTTTTCTTTATAAGGAAACATGTGCAACTGATAGTACCTTGTCCTTGACATTTAACTTAGCTGGATCTTTCTCAAAATAGACATGCATGAGTTTCTGATGAGGGAATCTTCAATTCACTGGAGTACATTAGTTGAGTTCATGCATGCGTCAACTGACTGTTAACTCTCTATTAATTCCTCAAACAGTTTGGAACTAACTTAACTAGACATAACTCAGTAAACTAAGTTAACTAATTACAACTCAAATATAACTCAATCTTATCTCCTTAATTTAAGGCTTATCTCCTTAATTTAAGGGATAACTCCTGCATGACTTCAGAAAGACTTCTAACTTGAATTTCTCCAACTAATTAACTCAAAATAACTTAATTAATTATTTCCATGTAGTTGTTAAGACTAAATTCGATTTTAAGTCACAATTTCATTCAATGACGAATTAAATTGGAATATTCTTGTTGCCACATTTCAACAGACCCTCTCAACAAGAAAGGGATTCTCTGCCACCCCGATCCTCTCTCTATGGAACTCGAATTTACACTTTGACAATGCCTTTGTCAAAATGTTAGCATCTTGCTCCTCTGTCAAAATATACTACAGCAACAAGATCCTCCTATCATCAGCAGCTTGCTTTACCTTGTAATGGCAACAGAACTCACAACTGACTTGTTCTCAAGTCTCAAAACCACGTCCCAAACACTGTTACGAACTATGGAGTCATACTCCTCCACCATAGCATCAACCCAAATCGGCTGTTGCACTGCTTCCTCAAAGGAAGATGGCTCGGTCTCAACACATTCCCTAGAAAGGGCCATGTATCCATTGTACCTCTCAGATGACCTCCTCTGTCAGTGTTGAGAAGATGGTGCTCCCACATTCTCTCTCGCATCCTTCAACAATATATTAACTTCTCTTGTGCACTTTCGTCCATCTCTAGAAGACTCTGCTTGAGTGGATGTCTCCATTCCTAGAACCTTTGCATGCGGCTTCTCCACATGAGTCTGAGGCTCCTCCTCCTTAGGAACCAACAATTCCTCCACAACCTGTAGTTTCAGCTCCCTCTCAAGGGAAACTCGCATGGCCTTCTGCTCATCAAACTTGAGATCTTTGTGAACCACTGTCCTCCGACTAGTAGGCAAGCACACCCAATAGTTGTGAGGTGTATCAGTGTGTCACAAAAATATCCCCAACTCTACTGTTAGCTCAAGCTTCTTCCATGCATCCTTTGTCACATGGCAATATACCGATGAGCCAAAGATACTTAAGTGACCCACATATCGTCTCTTACTGAATAAAACTTCCTCTGGTGTATTCATCCCAAGTATGTGATTTGGGCTTCTATTCTGAAAATAGATTGATGTGTTGCATGCCTCAGCCCACAAGTGAAGTGGTAGGCCTTGGTCATGCAGCATCGCCCATGCTACCCCTACAATAGTTTTTTTCTTCCTCTCGGCCACCCCATTTTGTTGTGGGTTATGAGGTTTCATCAACTCTCATTTAATTCCTTCCACTACACAGAAGTCCTTAAACTCTTGAGAGACATATTTTCCACTGTTATCGCTTCTCAAGGCCTTGATCTTCTTCCCTAACTCTTTCTCAACCAAAACTTTGAACTCACAAAACTTTGAGAAGGTTTGGTCCTTCTTCTTCATGAAATAAATCCAGCATTTACGTGAATAATCATCAACGAAAATCACATAATACCTTTTATTCGTTGTGGATGCCGTCAAGAATGGTCCACACACATCAATATGAACTCACTCTAAGATAGCCTTTACTCGACTATCTCAATCATGAAAGGAAGACTTGGTGTACTTTCCCAAGGTACAACCTTTGCATGTGTCAACTTGCTCAAGTTTACCTTTTGGAAGTCCTGTATATATCTGTTGCATTATCTTCAAAGCCCTATGATGCAAATGGCCCAACTGCCTGTGCCACAACTCCCCAATGTCTTAGCTTTGTACTAATTCTACTTTCGTACTCAATGTTGCACAATCATCTACCTCTCGTTTATAGGGATTCTTCACCCGAATCCCTATCCTTTTTGGTCTAACCTGTGGCTATGTGTCTTAGGAGCAACTTTCCTTTACTGAAGACAACATTGTAGCCTTTGTCCTCCAACATCGCGACCAATACCAATTTCTTCTTCAGTCCAGACACATACATCACATATGTCAAGGTGAGAGGATCTCCATGCTCCCTTTGAAAATTAATCGTACCCACTCCTAAAACATTATACCTTCCATCGTCACCCATCTCTATGCGCATCTTGAGGTCTTTCTCCTCCAAGGCACTAAATAAAATTTTATCACTGGTCATGTGGAATGAGGCTCCACTATCAAGATACCCAGCACAACCCATCATCGATGACACCATGCATGTGATGAGGGTAAAGTCCATTTCGAACTGAGAGACTAATGCCTCACCTTATAATCCTTCCAAAGATCCCTTCTTAGAATTCTTCGATGGGAATTTAGTCGCATAATGTACCATCTCATGATAATTAAAGCATCTCACATTAGACACGTCACCCTTCTTCCCTCCATGAGAAGAATTCGATTTGGAATGGGATGCATTCCCCTTCCCTTTCCTTTTGTTACTTACTAAGGCCAAATTTTCTTCATCATCATTCTTGGATGAAGAACCATCTCATGTGCTCCTCCTAATCTCCTCTTGCATAAGATCTTACCACAGTCGTTCCCAATCTAGCAGTTTCTCGCTTCCATTCATAGAATCCTGGTAGCTATTCCAACTTTTTGGAAGGCCAAGGAGAGCGAGGCTCACTATATCATCATCAGCAGTAGTTATTCCCACACTGCCAAGCTCATCTCTGCAAGTGGTGAGCTTGCTCAGATATGTGGAAATAGTATCGCCCTTCTCCAACTTGATTCTTCAAAGCTTATCCTTGAGCGCCAATTTCCTCTGGTCGCTACTGTTTTGGTAGAGATCCTTCAATGTCTTCCACATTGAAAATGGAGTATCCTTCCCATGGAGGCTCGAGACAATATGGTCTCTAACTCCCTCAAGGATGATTTGTCTCGCCTTCGCCACACACTTCTTCCACTCAACCAACTCTTGTGCATTAGTTGAAGCTGGCTTTTGGATTTCTTGATCAATGAATTCCTTCAAGCCATTGTCTTATAATACAGCCTCCATTATATCTTTCCATGCTATGTAATTTGAGCTACCTTCCAAGGCATACTTGAGTCTCAAGCCATAGAATGTCATTGGCCAAACTTGAAGTATGATATGAATTCGATATGCACTTGCAACCCCGAACTTCAAACTTCAAATTATCTTCTTAGTATATTGTTCATAGCTCTGATAGCATGTATAAATTTCTACAAATCCAACTCTGATACCATGTACAAAATTTGTTGTAGGTTAACCCCATAATGCAATATAAATCAAAGCAGAATACTATAACTTACTTCTACTATCAATTTGCGGAAGCTTAAAGATCGAGCTGAACAATATAACCAGAAGAAGAAGAATTAATACATAATACACATGAAAATACTTTGGGGAGAGCCTCAGCTAAAACCCCCACTATCTGTATTATCATACAAGGTGGAAATACATAGGAATTATATAAAGCCTTAGCTCTCACAGCTAGCCAACTCTCATTACAATCCTCACAGATGTTCGCAGGCAATCTTGGTTGCTCTTCAGCCTTCCTCTCTGCCCTCCAAGATCCTATTTCCTTGCGTTGTTCCTCTGGTGTGATTCTCCTTCAACCAAGTGGAAAACTCATCTACCAAGTGGATGATCACCTAATCTCACACATTGTCACAACTACGCAATCCTGAAGGAATGATACCTTGACTTCATGCATGAGTTTTCTTTATAATAGAACACATGCAACTGATAGTACATTGTCCTTGACATTTAACTGGGTCTTTCTCAGAATACAAATGCATGAGTTTCTGATGAGGGAATCTTCAGTTAAAAGGAGTACACTAGTTGAGTGCATGCATGCATCAACTGAATGTTAACTCTCTATTAATTCCTCAAACAGTTTGGAACTAATTTAACTCGACTTGACTCAGTAAACCGAGTTAACTAATTACAACTCAAATATAACTCAATATTACTTCCTTAATTTAAGGCTTATCTCCTTAATTTAAGGGATAACTCTTGCATGAATTCAAAAAGACTTATAACTTGAATTTCTCCAACTAATTAAGTCAAAATAACTTAATTAATTATTTCCAAGTAGCTGTTAAGACTAAATATGATTTTAATTCACAATTTAATTCAAGGACAAATTAAATTTGAATATTCTTGGCTCCACATTTCAACAAGGCGGAATTCATTCACTATAATATCCCATGGGGTTTTTTTATGTTTCATCCAGGGGGAACCCTATTGTTGAAGGGGCAAGGACAATCCTATATATTGCTACAAATCGGTATTTTTATTTTTTTGTGAGTTTAAGGGAGGGGAGCAACAATTTTGTTGGATTGATGGGCCTATACGTTCTTCTTCAATAAGAAACTCTGAAAGGTTGTCGGGCTATTCAAGTATTTGGGGATTCTCAGATAGTAGTGCACTGGGTGAATAGAATTCATCACTGTCATATACTTCGATATTTTCCAATCATTGAAGATATAATTCTCTTCATACAACAATTTGATAGTTTTACTATTACACGTCTACAGGGAGAGGAATTGTCTGGCTAATGAGGCTACCAAAAAGCGGTTGGTGCTTTAGATGGGGATGATGCAGATTGAATAGTTCCTTCCAGATGAGTGTGGGGGTTCTTATCATTGTCCCTTTCGTGGGATGGGCTCAATATAATTCTGTTGATATGATTTAGGGATGCAGTTTGCACATGATTTTGGTAATAATTTTGTTATTCTTTTATCTTCAATATATATGGAAAATATATAGTGCATATGATTTCTGAAATGTATGCAATGCATATATCTACAAATGTAATTTCTACTTTGTTTTGGAAGCAATAAAATTATGACTTTTTCCAAGGAAAAGAAAGTTGAGATTCTATACTAGAATATAGGACAATAAGCATGCAACCTAAAGGTGATACGTGATAACCCCATATGGGGAAAATTTTATTTTCATGTTAACCTTAAATAACATTAAATTAAATTTAGAGGAAGGATGAAAAAATGACAGGGTTTACAGTTTACAGTATGGGATACTGTAGCAGACAACAAAATCGTCTCATCCTGACAATATTCCTAGGAACAAGAAGTCTCGGGGGATATTATATGTTTCAATTTTTAACTGAAGGGTTATTTTTACATACTCTCCTCCTCACTAGCTCACCGACGTGATCTCAATGTGATACCTCCCTGCTTACCCACTACCTACTACCCTCTCACCGGTTCAGAACCCTCGACGGCATTATTCCTCCATTATTCTTGTTTCTCTATCGGTTATCGCCATTGACACTAGATTCACTGCTCATCCTATTTTCCTGCTCTAATGGTAGCTGGCATGATGGACATAGACCTGGTGGACTACTCAAAAGACCCGCTGGAGGAGGGATCCATTTGGATATCCATGCATTCAGCATCAAAGGGAATGATACCCTATAGTGACATTCTACTCGACACTACTATTGAGCTACCTCAATTTTCTGGTCCTTCCAACCCTGCGGTTATCTTACCGGATGACCCGCCAACCTGGCCAGCTCTCTCCTCTCCTCCCCCATTACCAACTACCTTGGGGTTTATCTCGAATTTCCTTAACCGTAGCCTCGATGACTGTGGCCCTATTCTTGAAACCCTGTCATCCTTGGATACCCACACTACACTTGTCATTTCCAATGCTACTACGGAATAGGCTCTGCTAAACCCCCTTACCTCCTTTAACCCCCTATCGGGTTGTTTCAGGACCATCCCTTCGCTCTTGAATGCCATCCCTGCAAACCCTAACACTTCAATGGAAGTTACAGAGGATGTCGAAAGAGGTTTGGAACATCACCCATCTGCAGGTGAGCCTCGACCCCTAAAGAAGTATAAATGCTTTAAGACCAGGGTGAAGGACATAATATTGAGGCTCGAGGAGGATATATAGTAGGGTGACACCATGGATTTTGCAGATAGAGTTCTTGTTAGCAGAATTAGGGGCAGAAATTACACTGCGGCACACTTGAAGACTTGGGCATTGGAGGTTTGGGGACACCACTTGGTTGACATCCCCTTTGTTCAAACATTCGTGCACAAATGGTTCACCTTGAGATTTTCCAGACAAGACCACACAAAATGGGTATTGTCTTCCTTTTGGCATTTCGAGCATGCCCCTATTTTACTGAAGTGATGGATGCCCTTATTTGACCCAGAGACAAAACGATTGGGGGCATACCTATTTAGATCAGGCTATCTGGCATACCGCTACAGTTTTGGTCAAAAGATATATTCAAAAGGATTGGGAACTCACTTGGCACTTACATGGAATATGATAAATCACTCCAAACCATGGGGATGATGGCTTATGCGAGGATTCTGGTGCACTTAGACACTAGAGGAGGAAAGCATGAGCACATTACCATTCAATGGATATCCTTCTCGTGAAAGCAATTATTGGATTATGAAGGAGTCCCTTACTGGTGCCAGAGATGTCATAAGGTCAGACACCTATTCAGAAATTTTTCGTTGAACCGTAAGGACAAGAAAGAGGCACAGAATAAGGAATTTCAAACTCCGGAACCTCACCCATAATAGCGGACTGAGGAGGAATTTGTAGAGGAATAACAAGCGATAAATGAAGTGGCAAAGGTGGACACGGCCAAATGATCAAAGAAGAAGCGTGGGAAGACACCTTACCAGCCACCCTCCCCTCCTCTGACAAGATCTCAGGTGGCTCAGGGAGATGTCTTCTCCACAAGTATGTCTACTTCCTCTCTCCCTCTCACCTCATCATTTGTAGTAACAAATAGTTCAATAAATTCATATCCCACATCAATCTCATATGCACTTAATCTGCATACATCTTACTGTAGTCCCCCATCTGTGGGTCATTTATATTATCATAGAACCAGGTTGTCTCATCCCATCAATGTCGCCTGCACCATACAAGTCAACCCTCTGACATACTCATTTACCTAACCATCCATCACTTCGGCACCATTCCACCCCCCACCCCCCCTCTTGGTAGCCTCCACCTCCTGATATCCTCTGCGTTCAAAAGGAAAAATTCAAGAGTTGGATGCCATCGGATTTGATCTGGAGGTCAGCCCTACGCCCCTTAAAACTCTCAGGGGTTGACCATCACCCCTCTCCAAAGCCAAGCACCTTACTGGCGAAGGAAAGCGCTAGGCAAATATCAGACACTTGGCAAGGTTCTTAGAGCAAGGAATACCCTAACACCACCCCCCCCATGAAGATAGTATCTTTCAATTGTCGAGGGTTAGCTAGCCCTGGTAAAAAACTAGCTTTGAGAAGACTCTTTTCTTCTGTTTCAGTTGACATCATATTTCTACAAGAAACACTAGGCATGTCCAACACTATTATCCCTCTTTTGGAATCATGGTTGCCTAGTTGGTCATTCCATGCACTGGATGTATCTGGCTGATCTGGAGGCATTTCGCTAGGAGTCAAGAATTGCACCATTGAACTGAAAAGGGTTTGGGGGTAAAACGGTCTCTTGGGGGCTAACATATACTCTGCCACCTTAGACGCAAATTTCAGAATTATCAATGTATATGGCCCTTGTCATGATAGGGCTGATTACTGGAGGGAATTGCTTAGCTCCTCAATTAACCAGAAAGATAATATCATCCTGGGAGGGGACCTAAATTTCTCTATTGGTTACATGGAATCATGGGGTCAACAGGCTCATATTGATGGGTTGTCTGATTATTTTACAAACCTCTTGGAGGATCACAAATGGATAGACATCCCCTCTGCAAATATTCAATTCACCTGGAGGAACAATAGAATTGGGGAACATAATCTAGCCAGGAGTTTGGATAGATTTCCCATTAAGGAGGCCTTATACAATAAGATCCCATGGATTCATCAATGGGTAGGATCAGGAGGTATATTTGATCATAGAACTATTTTTTTTTAACTAGAAGGTGACAAGCACAGAATTAAGACCGCCTTCAAGTTTAACTCTTCTTGGTTATGAGATCCCACATACATTAAACTATTATATGATTACTGGATTAATCACCCAGTTGGGGAAGGAGGGGATATTGCAGATGGGTTTGTGCACAACCTAAAGGAGTCGAAATCTTTATCCAAGGAATGGGATCACAAGAAGAGGTTGTAGGATGACCTTATACTTCAGAAATCTAAATAGGAAATCACCACATATGAAAAAAACTCTGAAGGCACATTTTACTCCCGGGCCCACAAAGATATGATCACCTCCCTCATCCAGAAAAGGACTCAAATACTAAAGGACAGGGAAGAAAGTTGGAGACCTAGAAGCAGGGAGATTTGGTTAAAGGAGGGTGATGATAACACCAAATTCTATCATAGATTTGCTAATGGATGGAAGGCCATCAATACTATATGGGAACTACAGAATGAGTAGGGGCGAACAATACAATCATCCTGCGATCTGGTTAACCTAGCCACTTCACATTTTAAAAACATTTACAAGGCTCCTCATATTTTTAACTTGGTGGAAGTTATGTGCACTATGAGTTTTTCCCAAGGATTGTGGAACAGGATGAAGCTTTGGAACTTACAAGGGAGGTTACCATGGAATAACTTGAGGCCACAATAAAATGGTTCAAGAAAGATAAGAGCCCAAGACCAGATGGTTGGTCCATTGAGTTCTATATTGCATTTTTTGACATTCTAGGCATAGACTTACTAAAAGTCATAGAGGAATGTCGAAGGAATGGCAAGATGTCTGCGACCATCAACTCTACATTTATTGCCCTTATACCTAAATCAGATAACCCATCCACTTTCAATGACTTTCGGCTTATATCTCTATGTAACTGCATCTATAAGATTATCACCAAGATCATTGCTAACTGCCTCAAACCCATCCTATCAACCCACATATCCCCTGAACAATTTGCCTTCCTCCAAAACCGACAAATTCATGAAGCAGTTGGAACAATTCAGGAATTGCTTCACTCTGTCCATCTTAGGAAATTGAAAGTCGTGATTTTAAAAGTTGATTTATTAAAATCTTTTGACAAAGCCAACTAGCTCTATATCAAGATGTTATTGACTCACTTGGGCTTCCCCTATGCTTATATTAAATGGAATATGTGTTGCATCACTAATGTGTCTTTCAGTATACTATTCAACAGAGAAGCTACCCCCTTTTTTCATGCTGAGTGTGGGCTCTGACAAGGATGTCCAACCTCCCCTCTACTATTTATCCTCATCATGGAAGGATTGATCAAGATCATTGATGCTGAACATAGAAGGGGCGGGATAGAAGGTATTAAAATCAGGGAATCATGCATCCTTACACACCTATTATTTGTGGATGATGTGCTCATCTTCTTAAATGGGAGCATTAGGGATATCACAACACTTTAGAATGCCTTTGGGCTATTTCAACAAGCTACTGATATGGCCATTAATGTCAGCAAATCCACACTGACAGCCATGGGTTGTACACAACATGAGAATCAATTTGCACTCAGGCGTTTTCCATTTAACCTTCTATCCATTGAAGAAGGGTTAAGATACCTTGGATATAGACTAAAGCCTCAATGATACAAAATCAATGATTGGATTTGGCTCATCACCAAGATTGAAAAACGCCTCAACATCTGGTATCACATACCTTTCAAGGGCAGGCTGACTAGTCCTCATCAAAGCAGTACTAGAAGCTACACTAGTATATTGGATGACACTCGCTTGGATACCTAAAGGTATTCTAACTGACTACAAAACTTTTGTTGTCGTTTTTTATGGAAAGGGAAACAACAAGGAAGAATATTTTCCTGGGTAAAATGGGATACCATCGCCATACCTAAAAGATGGGGAGGATGGGGAATAAAGTAGTTGGACATCTTCTCCAAAGCTCTCGTACCAAAACTGGGTTGGCAGCTCATCAATACAAACAGCCTATGGACTAAAGTTGGTATTGCCAAATATATTAGTCCCTCCTATATCATGGACTGGATTAGGCACAAACAGAGAGTTAGCTCTCATATATCGATCATTTGGAAGGTTGTCATAAATTCCATCAACCTCATTCGAGATGGACTTACATGGAGAATACAATCTGGAATGTATGTTCGAATCGGGGCTGACCCCTAAATAGGATGTGGCAATGCTCATAGATTGTCCACGGACTTTAAGCATTATCTTGCGAGCCAAGGAATCATGAATGTCAGTCACATAGTGGATGAGGGGCACTCCTCAATGTTTCAACAAGCATGGAAATATGCACTTGACCTTAAAATACCTGCACATTGGCAACAAAGCTGGCTTCTTTATATTGATGCATTGATTGAGTCTCATATTTGGATCACAGAACGAAAGGACGAGGTCATTTGGGCTCATGCCAAGCATGGCAGATACACACCAAACGAAGGGTATTTGATCTTGATGGAATCAGTGAAGCCACCATATATTGAGTCGTGGTGGAAAGCCTTATGGAAACTTAAAGCGGCACCCAGAACTTGGGTTCTCATGTCGACAATCCTTTTCAACAAGATTCTGACAAGCTCAAACTTGATGAAGCGAGCTTTCCATGGATTGTTTTGGTGTCACTTATGCAGAGAGAATTCTGAGGACACTGAGCATTTATTTCTAGATTGTCCTATAACTAAAGAGCAATGGAGGAATATTACATCACACTACCCTTCTCTAAAATCTTGGTAGGGAAGGAATATCTCAGAAGCTTGGAGCTTATGGTGGGTTGCACATAGTGGGAAAGAAAGGAATATGCCCTTAATCATGTGCTGGGCTATTTAGATTGCTCAGAATTAGGCTATTTTTCATCATAAGGAACCTCACTAGAATTAAATATTGCCTAGGATCATTGTTGATTATGACCACCTACCAGAAGAAGACTTTGTCCCTCCCACTAAAGTCATACAACCTGAAATCATCAATAAGTCCATCCCGTGGGCCTATTTCGATGGATTAGCCCAGGATTTGGGATGTGGGGGAGGAGCATTACTATATTTATATAATGTTCATTGTTTTAAAATTCAAATGGCCCTAGGAAGGGGAACCAACAATTTTACCTCTGCACTACCAAATGCCTCATACAATTCGCCTTAGAAAAACATTGCATACATCTACAACTCTTTGGGGACTCTAAAATTCTATGCAATTGGTTAAATAAAACAGCTAATTGCAATGCATACTCATTGAGGCACATATTCGCTGAGGCTCACAAACTTATATCATTATTTGACACTTTCGTATGTCATCAGATTTTCAGGGAGTGCAACACAGGGGCAGACTTCCTATCAAAGGAGGCAGTGCACAAATAGGATGACAATTGGTTAATATAGGAGGAGAAGGATGGTGCTTTCTACCAGCACTACCACAGGATGTTCATAGATTTACAAGTAGTATAATGGGCTCACAAGCCCGATATAAAATTTTAATTATATATCTAAGTTATTATGGTTTTTCACACAAACAGTACTATGATCACTCTCTCTGCATAGAGACAGTTTTTTATGTTGATATTATGTTGATACATCAATGCTCCTTGCATGGAACACACATTTTTTATTTTTATTTTTGTACAACTACATACTGACAGGCTATCGCCTCACATATGCATATGCTACGGCATCTACAAATTGTAATTTTCAAACATTAATGGAAATTACGACTTTTTTTCAGGGGTAACAAAAAACAACAACATTAAATTAAATTAAATTAACAAAAAACAAAAAAATTACATAAAAGAAAAAAAAAAATTACCTAAATAAGGTCCTTGTTGGAAAATCAAGAGACTTAGAGAATATATATGATTTTCTTTAACTTGATAATTACTTGTGATGTGTGTTGGCCTTTTATTAATTTATTAGATCTTGTTCATCAAGCAGTTATCAAAACAATGAATATCACAACAAGACAAAGTACACAAGATAAAACCCATAAAAATTCTTCTCTTCTTATAGAATTTGTTTGCAAAGAGACTTCCAAGCCCGAAACACCAAAGCCCAAAGTCATCCATAGTACCAAATCATCCCCCTAGAAAGATCTTCTTCAAGGTAACTTCCAAAAATTTGACCTATTGCAACTTCACTCCAGAATTTCAGCCCTACAACTACTCCTCATAATTTCGGCCCTGCAATTTTGGCCTCTTTCAACTGCAACTGCACAAAAGCCCTAACTTTGCATTTTTGGACAGAGAGATAGAGAAAATATCCCAAGAAAACTTTGATTCATTTTTCCTTTTTTCGTCCTTCTCGCTCATCTTCTTCTTCGTTGTTGCAGATCGAAATTATGTTGAGTGAGCGACACAAATGAGGTTGATCTCCTTGTATTTATAACCTCCTTTAGGGGTAGAATTTCCCTCCCTTAGACTAACTTGTCTTAACTGGGGTCGACTTGTTCTTGGAGAAAAAAATGGCTTTTTCTTAACAAAATAAACATTTTTCTTTCTTTATAATGAGTCCAAATGGGACTATAATACATGACATAATTTCTTCTTTGCCCTACACAAACTTAGAAAGACCTAGAACCATGAATAAAATGATTTTAACCTAGACTTGAGCATGAAACCATGCTTTACATAAAATTAAATTTTCGTTTTCTTTGTTTTATTTATTTATACAAATTATACAATGTCATGTTTACAAATAGGTCATTATGAAGACTGAACCTAGTTACAATTCCAATAGTCCCTAGCATGAGATATATAGTTTGGCGGGGGGGGAGAGGGGGGTGTGGGGGGGTGTGGTGGGTTGTGTATAAGGCTACCATCCCACCAACTACAAGAGGAGCGGGATGCGGCATTGCCTTCTTCTGATGAATTTAAAACACACATCCCATCACATTGGTTTATCTATGTGCTATAATTATGTTACCACCCTATCGTTCATGTCACTTATGTCTGGTTTAGTGGCATATTTCCCTGGCAGTTCTAGTATCATCAAGTTGTTAACTCACCCCACACTTGGAAGACTATCACAATTTGTAATCTTGCTCCCAATTTGCATAATGGTCATTTCAAGAGGCAAATAATTATGATGGCACGTTGAGCCATCTTTCTCCGCATGAGGATAGTGGCTAGTAGTTTGTAAGCATTCATTTGTTGTACATTCAATTTAGTGGCATCTAGTATATTTTAGGAGTTTCATGCCTAATCATAAGTATTTAGAAGGAGCATTGGTAATATATCTATTGTTTTAATCTTTTCTCCTTGCAATGATTCACCCCCTTTGGAAAATTTGGTGGTATTCCTTGCTATAACTGTTGTGTTGAGGCCATTCTACTAACCCATCAGAGTTGTTTTTTTTGTTATTTCCTTGTTTTTCCCGGTCATCAACTAATTCCTCATTGGCTTTTCTTAGCTCCAATTCCTCTCCATGTACTAGTGGACAATCCTTCCCTTTGACTTCATCTACCTCCTCCACTTTCGCTCTCCTCTATCTGCTAACCTATCTCTATGGAAATATCACTCCTCATATCTCTTTCTTTGTGATTTCTTAGAGATAGAGAGTGCAGGTCCACTATAAAAATACCTATTACAGGGATATTGGAAACCCCAAAGCCTAGGAATGTGTTTAAAGCTTTGCTTCTTTTTATCATGAGTTTACTTCTATAAGCATTCAAGAGGAAATCACCCAAGCCAAATGTGACATTACAAATGAGAGACAATGCATTA